>SJYC01149362.1:0-167572 GCA_006408675.1 Madoqua kirkii | reverse complement strand
TATAGTAGTAATATTAATACTAATATTAACATGTAATAATAATAATGCTTTATTGCAAACAAGTAATTATGTGGTCTCTTTTAAGAAGAAATTTATGAATTACTAAATTAGTTGGCTGTAAGAAGTTTAGTTTGAAAGAATAAGTTAAGAGTAGTTATCACTGTTTTCAACAAAGCTTTTAGAACTAAGAAGATAAACAATTAAGAAAACTAACGGGGAAACAGTTAACTACTACATGATTTAAGTATGAATGGGACACAAGCTGCAGCTGATTAAAAATATAAGAATTCATTTTTGCCTTCATCTGGTGCCCCCTGCTGCATGTGCTAAACTTTAAAAAGAATTTTTTTCTTGTCTAGGAGTTCCTTTACGTTAAGTAATCAATATTATTTATTAGATAAGTCATATGCTAATCACCATGTATGGAACGGAACAGTTGAATTAACTTTTATTGTTAATGACTATAATGTACATTATTAACTCAAAGCTGTATTACCAGGAAAATCGGTGCAAACTGACAATACAATAAATAATGTATTTTAAAAAACAATACAGCCCAATAATGAGTAGCAAATATGTAAAACAGGAGAAAATTTTATAGTTTGTGTAATAGTCAAGCTATTTCTGTATAATAAATGCACTTAAACATACTTGTTTAACTCAAAATCCAACCATTTCATTTTTAAAATTTTTAATCAGGTTTCAGCAAAAGTGGGTTAAATGTCATTTCCTTGGTCACAGTGATATGGTTTTACAAATCAAAATTCATGGATCAAAGAATATAAAAGAAACTTTCTCAGATGGACATGTTCTTTTCAACACCTGTTACTAGATAAATAAATTATAAATCTGCTTATTCCAAAGAAAGTTGTATTTCTCATGATAAAAGATGGCAGCCAACTCATCAACTATTCAGAATTAAGAGCTTTTTGAATTTTTCTTTTTATATACAACATGATGGTCTCAAGAAGCAGCAGTATAAAATTAATACAGTGATCCTGTATCAATTATCTCTTAATTTTTTCACTCTTAAGCATATAAGAGATCCACTTCCTAGCCAGTTAAGAGGTTTCTATCAATCACATAAAACTGGGATAGAACCACTACTGTGATCTCTGTTTTAAAATTTCACAACTCTTCTAAAGTAAAATCACTGATTTGGCTAGTAAAATTTAATCAAATGTAAGTTATGAATGAAAAATTCTAACATTACCAGTAAAACAGGAGCCAGAGCAAATTTAGTATTTATTTTAAATGGAGAGGAAAGTGGAGATAGGGATCAATTACAAGCAACTGACAGTGCAAACATGATTGTACAGGATGAGCTTTTTTAAAAAATAGGAACTTCTTAAACATCTGTTAATGTACAATTTAGTTATAAAATAAGCACAAATTTCTACCAATTTGCAATAGTAATAAAGAAAAGACTTGGAATCTAGCAATCTAGGTTCTCATGTTGGCGCCGGGGAATCTTGCTGCCCCTTCTCTGATGCTTAGTTTTCCCATCTCGAAAAAGACATGAGAGCTCATCGCAGTCAAAATGCTCTGATTCCACACTGCTCACTGGGTATGCAACTTGTAAGTAATGATTTTTTTATAAACTAAAGCCGGGCCTCTAGCAGGCATTAACAAGTAAAATTAAAATGCCTATCTCTAAGAAATAGTCTTTAATTTTACTCTAAGTCAAACAGCCTGAATACAACAGAAATAATAGCATTTTCAGGAAGCATGAAGTAAAACATCTTACAATTGGTAGCAAACATCCAGATTCCTTCTTCATACAGAGTCTTACCTGCCTCAAAGCCCCTTGAATAAGGATAAGAAGGAAAATGAAGTATTTCTCTCAGCTAGAAAAGGGACTAAGAGATATGAGTAAAGCCTGTTTCCTTATGGATTTGCCATTGTAATATAAATTTATTTTTAAGGTCACAAGAGCTTTCATATGATGAAAAAACAAATTTAAGGGTTAAGAACAATGACAGGGGAGTTAATAAAACTGCTCTTGAAAAATCTACAATGAACTGAAATTTCACTATTACACAAAAAATATGTGAAGTTGCAGGTCATTCTTCATCTTGGCTTAGACTTTAAACCATTCATTTTTTAAATTAAAAAACACATTTAAAAAAATGAATGTCTTCTTGGAGGTATCACAGGGAAAGAAAGGATCTAAAAAGACTGCAAGTGATCCTTGAAAAGGTGAGGCTAGGGGTGCCAGAGCTCTAAAGTGAACCTGGGGTGCACTGAGGCCCAGTCCTTGCTGGAACTACACACATGAGGCTCCAATAAATGCACAGTTTAAAGAAGAGGGGGCACAGTTTAAAGAAGAGGGGGTCAGTCACTCAGTCGTGTCTGACTCTCTGCAACCCCATGGACTGTAGCCTGCCAAGGTTCTCCATTCATGGGATTTCCCAGGCAAGAATACTGGAGTGGGTTGCCATTCCTTATAGGGAATCTTCCTGAGCCAAGGATCAAACCTTGGGTTTGATCAAACCAATGTGTCTCCTGCATTGGCAGATATCTTCTTATCACTGAGGTACCAGGGAAGCAAAGCTTAAAGAAGTTACTCTGATTTAATTTAAAAAAATTTTAAAGAAGTCATATTTATCCTATTAGATGCAAGCAAGAGACAACTCAGAAGCACCCAAGTGAATTTTTATCTCTGCAGTCTTTTAGGTCTGTGTCCTTGTTCTAACGTTCACATAAGACATAGGACTGCTGGCTCCTTTCTCAGTTTTCCCCCTCCTCCTCCAACCCAGGTTCTCAAGAAGTACAAAATCAAACCCTACAAAAGCTAAACTGTCTCAAAACTGTGCTCCCAACACTCCCACCAATCAACGCAGCTGAGCTGCCACACCAGCTAACACGCATTTATCCCTCTGGCACTGCAGCAAACGCCACACAGGAAATAAGGGATGGTCACTCCAGATTCTGATCTCCCAGGCAAATGCCACTTCTTTAGTGGCTTTGCCGACCCCTCTCGAGAGCTCTGCTGGAGGTGAGAGGGAGAGATACTGGAGGTGGGTAGGTGAGGTACGAACAAGGGACCAAGTTTAGCTAGGATGTTGGATGAACTGGGATGAGAGGGGTTCATGTTACCAGGAAGAGACGGTGGGGACGGTGTCCCAGCCCACAGGCTTTGGCGAGTGGGGACTGCTGCTATTTCCATCTCATTCCCAGCCACCCTCACTTAATATCCCTTAGTCCCCCGCTGGAGTTTTAAAAGAGGGGTAGAAAAGATGCGAGTACACAGGGAGATAGGTTCACTCCCAGCTAGGGACTGCCTCACACCTCTGGAGGAAGAGAATCGGCAAGAAAAACAGGGGAAGGAAAAGAGGACCAGAAGCTCCTTGATATAAAGTGCCACAGCTCCCTACTGTGGAGTTAATGCGGATTAATGAAATAACAAACAAGCCTTTACTGGCAACTTTGCCGAGTTGGTTCAGGGTTACAGACACTTTCATTTTTGTTCTCAAGTTCTCGGATTTAACAGGAGCCCAGGCAGCAACTTCAACCAATGACACTCACTTCTGAGTTAATGGCTAAATATTTCTGGAGAACTTCCAAAGATGCATAGCAAGGAAAAACCTTCTGGGAGACGGAAATACTTCAAAATTTATTATAATACTCAACAGAAAGGCTCAGAATTGTGTAGTGAAAAGTTTATGAAAGAACATTTTAAACATTGTTCATTTAAAAAGCAAACACACCCTCCCGACTGAGGAGAAACAGTGCATAGCAAATGAATTTCAAAGACAAACTGGAAGTTACTGCTAAGCCAACTCAAATTACTAACACACAAACTACACTCAGATGCAACTGAGGTGGTGCTACAAAACTTGGAAGGTTATAAAAATGAGGTGGAGTTTTATAAATCTCTTCAACCTCTACAATCATCTTAATTGGTTAAGCCTCTCCCAAGCAAAGGACAGCATGGTTTACAATATTGAATAACTGTTCAGTTTGGCACCAGTATAGTCATATTCACTTTTTCCAGATATCTTCTTTGCAAAACAGACAATTTTAAATTGCCTAGGCTAAAACTGTCTTAACTGAGGCAGGCTGCCCAAATAGTTAACTATTCCTTTCACAAATCCACCACATTTGTAGGGCTTTTCCTCATTTTTATCTCCAAATATGAAAACACTGAAAATAATATGCAGCCTTCTATTTAAATGCTATGCTGGGACTCACACTGGCCAACAACCAAATAAGACTTTGAGTTCTCCTTAAGACCACTGGGAAGGATGGTGGCTTAGAAAATTTTCAGTTCAGCAGAATAATCAATTAGTATTTTTTTTCACCTCCAATTTCTCACCATTTTAAAAACCATCTTTATTATTTTAAGTGAGCCCTCATGAATGCAATTTATCACCAAAAAAACAGGAACAAGGAATTAACACAGTTGGCCAGATGGGGATGAGCTGAAAGAAGAAAACTGAAACATACTCTGAAACGATCTGTCTGGCAGATTTTGGAGAGTGGGGGTGGGATGTACTGGGCAGAGCTTACACATGTCTTATTAGAGAACAATTAAGGAACTAAGGAATAATCTAATTTAAATTTAAAAAATTAAAAGCAATTCAACAGACCTATTATTTGACTACTTAACAGTGTAGCAAATAAATCTAAATCATTAAAAAAATACAATAAAACCACATTTTAAAATGTGCATATGCACTGACATAGTATGGAGAAAAAGGGAGAGAGCTCAGCAACAGGAAAGGAATTAGCACTTAGTGAGCACTTACTAAGTCAGCCTTCCTGTTAAGAGGTCTACATACACAGTATTTGACTGTATTCCTTAGGATGCCTCTAATGAGACAAGCATGATTATTGATATCTTTTTTAAAAAGTTGTGTATTACAGCTAGGACTCAAGTGGACTTCAGATTTTCTGACTGTGAAGTCAGGCAACCAACCATTTACAGAATCTCATCTCTTATTAGTAAAGTCGAGAAAATTATTTCTGAATCAATAAGGCATAACAGAGATTGAGTAGAAATACACAATTTCTAGGTTTTCAGAAACCACAGCGTGTGCATGTTTGATCACTAAACTAACCAACAATTTAGCACCATCAGTAAGATTTTAAGTGATAAAACTACAGTCAAGGATGTTTTAAATGTCAAAGTTGAGAATTATCATAAATATATAATCAACCTCCTAAGACACTGTATTCTATGTTAGTATTTGAAACTTCTGCCAAGATTACTTTGTAACCAAGCACTGGCTCAGATCAAAGATGCACAAACACATCAAAAAAAGGAACAGAGAGAGACCAGATGTAGTATACATGCTCTTTGCAGCAAAGAACAAACTAAGCTCAGGCAAGGGATGCAAATAGCTTTACAAGCAAACAAACAAAACCTCACAACTCTGAAACAAATCGATGATTACCACAAGCATCACAGGGACATGGCACACATCAAAATTTCCTATCTGTCTGGCATTAGGGCTGTCCTAACGAGGGCTTATAAGAAAATTATCACAAGCCTCCCTCCCAGCAGCGCCACAGGTTGCAACGAGCAGGGACGGGTTATCAACTGTGAGGCTCTACCCCAACTACTCGGTGCTTTCCCTTTCGTATCAGATTTCCTGCCAAGCCACACATACGTTTCAGGCAGTGTTCAAAGCTAGGAGCAGATGTAGATTTAAGCAAACAGAATGTGCACTTGAAAAAAAGAATTAAATAAGAGTCTACTTGGGGTAGGAGAAGGTAATGACACCCCGCTCCAGTACTCTTTTGCCTGGAAAATCCCATAGACAAGAGGAGCCTGGTAGGCTGTAGTCCATGGGGTCGCTAAGAGTCGGACACGACTGTGCGACTTCACTTTCACTTTTCAGTTTCATGCACTGGAGAAGGAAATGGCCACCCACTCCAGTGTTCTTGCCTGGAGAATCCCAGGGACGGGGGAACCTGGTGGGCTGCCGTCTATGGGGTCGTGTCTATGGGGTCGCGCAGAGTTGGACACGACTGAAGTGACGCAGCAGCAGCAGCAGCAGCAGCAGCAGCAGCAGCAAGGGCTACTCTGGGTGGAGTACATGTTTCTTAAAACTTCCATACTCTCTTCACCAAGTCTGCATTTACATAATCATCTATTTTCCCCTCAGTTAATATATCTGTTATTAAGGTCACTCTGGGATTGCTTAAGAATTAATGTAGGAGCTCAGTTTCTCACAGCAAAGTGTCCAATATAAATTCTACTCTAGACATGAACCCATTCTGTTTAAAATGAAATAACAAAAATACTTTCTTAATCTTACCAGAAATATCCTTTAAATTGTTCATTTGCCCTGGGTGGTTTAATTTCTTCTTTAAAGTATTTATGACTTCTGACATGAAACTCCTTCTGTATGCCAATCTGGGAATGGGGGAAGGGGATGTGAGTGCTACTCTACCTGTTAAAACCAGCAAGAGCTTAGAAGACTATTGGAAGCCAGAGGGCTTTTTAAGAGGTTTTACTGTCACTGAGGAAGTATGCTATGAAACAATCTGGATTCTTCACAGAAAATACGTGTATATACTGCAACAAATTCATACAGTTATGAATTTGCCCATAGGGGTTCTTCAGGCAAGAAGAGTAGAGTGGGGTTGCCATGCCCTCCTCCAAGGGATCTTCCCAACCCAGGGATCAAACCTGCATCTCTTATGCCTCATGCATTAGTTGGCAGGTTCTTTGTCGCCACCTGGGAAGAAGTCGCCTATGAAATAAACAGGATTCTTCACAGAAAATACTATGTATATACACAAAAATTCATACTGTTATGAATATGACTTGTTACAATGAAGAGCACAAATGTTAGAAGACCAAATGAGAATCTCTGGATTTAGAAAAATAAATATTTCATGCTCTTTTCATGAGGACAAATAACACTCCAACATATTTACAGATATATATACCATGTACTTGTTTAATGTTGGCACAAAGTGAGGTGCTAACAAATATTTCAAAATTGTGATTGTTAATGTACTAGCGAACGGTCACAATCATTAAGATATTATACATATATAGGTAGATGCTGCTGTTTACTAAGTCGGGTCTGGTCTTTTGTGACCTCAGGCACTGCAACCTGCCAGGCTCCTCTGTCCATGTGATTTTCTAGGCAAGAATACAGGAGTGGGTTGTCATTTCCTTCTCTAGGGGATCTTCCTGACCTACAGATCAAACCTGATTCTGCTGCATTGGCAAGCGGATTCTTTACCACTGAGCCACCAGGGAAGCCCCAGATAGGTAGACAGATACAAATCGATGTATCTCCATCTTAGCATGTTCATGAAGCACAGAAAGTAGTTTGCATTAAAATGTAATCAGTGAAATCACATCTAAGGAGAGTAAAATTAAAGAAGGTGGAAATTAAAGGTGAGGCAGAGACCTGAACAAGGCGAAGCAAGCCACAGATATTTTGGTTAAAATACACAAATTAGCTCTGAGCACTGGCAATCAATGGAGAAGGAAATGGCAATCTATTTCAGTATTTTTGCCTGAGAAATCCCATAGACAGGGAAACCTCGTCGACTACAGTCCATGGGGTAGCAGATAGTCAGACACAACTTAGTGAGTGACTAGACAAACAACTGGCAATCAAAGCAAAACGAAAAACACGATTTATATTATCCAAAAGGGGTAAAAAAAACCCAAGATCTCAAAGGAGATTTACTCTACTTAACCCTAAAATTTTCACGTGGGGTTTTAAAGGAAAACTATTATGCAGCTTTTTGAGACGCAAAAACATTTTTCTAATACAACAATTACAACTGATTCACCTTTAAAGAAAATAATTTTAGGTTTTTAAAATAAAACAAGGAAAGACTGTCTCATGATTATTTTTTCATAAAACAGGTAACAGTTTGTACAACTTAGCAACAGAAGAAGCAGCAGCAGCAGCAGAGGAAGAAAAGAAGAAATGGCTACTGAAATGAATCGATAGTTTCATCCCATAAGAAACTACCTAACAAACCACTAGCAGTAGTTCAGCTACCTATTGAACCACTGCTAAAAGAAACAGACTGGGTGCAGCAGGAGTAAGCACTAAATACTTTAAATAAAGAACAAATGATCCTTTCTGAAGTATTGTTTGCAGTGTAGGAGCAAAACTGTTCATCTGAAACCATTTACTGAGCATCACCTGTGCTGGGAGCTTGATGAAGTTATGGTGACACGACCTTTAAAGACAGCCCCTCTTTCAATACGAGCTGTTGTTTAAATAAAGCATTTATCTCTCTGAACCTTAATTTCCTCACCTAGAAAACAGTGGTTTCAACTTCCAACCATCTGATGATGGCAGTTTTAAATGCTTGCTTGTAACGAGCATTTTCAAGGGGGAGTTCCATAGGCAATGCACTCTGTAAAAGCATGTATTGACTTTTATCAATCCCACCCTCCACACACCTTCTAATTCTGTTTTCTCCCTCCCTGAGAGGCCCTGAGTCATCAGTCTTGACCACCTTCTCCCATACTCAGCTCATATAATACTCTTTCTCAGTAGCTCTCAAATCTGTTTTCTCCAAGGCAAAAACCGCTTAGAAGTTTTCTAGAATTTTAACTGGGAAACTGATGATGAGAGGCCAAGAAGAAACAATTTTAAAAAGCACAACATGTGAAAGTTGCTCCCTCCTCCTAAAGAGAAATACTAGAAAGAAATATGCTGAAATCGTAATGGCAACAGTTCTCCAGCGTGTGGGATCATAGATGATTTCTGTTTTCTTATTTATTCTTACCTTTCTTTTCCTTGGTTTTCAGCAAAAGAAGAGTAAACTACATATGATATTAAAGGAGTTGCTGCTGCTGTTTAGTCACTCAATTGTGTCTGACTCTGCACCCCATGGACTGTACTCCACTAGGCTCCTCTATCCATGGGATTTCTCAGGCAAGAATACTGGAGTGGGTTGCCATTGCCTTCTCCAGGGCATCTTCCCGACCCAGGGGTCAAACCAATGTTTCCTGCTTGGCAGGCAGATTCTTTACCACTATGTCACTTGGGCCATATTAAAGGAGTACATACACATGTATCAATAGAGTTTTCTTTTGCTGGCTAACTTACTACATTTAACAAAGTCACCAATAATCTGGATACCAAAGCTCCTAAACTGCGGGAGCAGAGAATTCGGCACAAGATTATTCAGAATCTGAAGTGGCCAACCTGGTCTGAATATTGTCTGCTATGGACTGAACTGTGGCCAGCCAGCTTTGTAGGTTAAAGGCTGCTATGTGATGGTATGTGGGGACAGGGCCTCTGGGAAGGAACTGGTTTTAGTTGAGGTCATCAGAGTGAAGCCTTCATAATAAGGGAGTAAGTGCCCTTACCACAAGAGATACCTTCCAGCTTCTTTCCTTTCTCTCCATCCATGGGCAATACTGAGGAATGAAGCTGTGTGAAGACACAGTGAGAAGCTGGCTACAACCCAAGGAGACAGTGTTCACTAGACACCAACCCTGACAGCATCTTCATCTTGGACTTTCAAAGCTGAAACTGGAAAATAAATTCCTGCTGTTCAAACCATCCAGTCTACAGTATTCTGTCATGGCAGCCCAAGCCCAATAAGACACTGTCTAAATTTAACACACATTAGTTGTGTGACCTATGACAAATTATCTCAGCCAAGGTGTCTGCTCTTGGAAAATGAGAATAAATCTGTATCAACCTCATGAAGTCATAAAGAGGATTAAATGAAAGCCTTCGCAACAAAGCAAAGGCCTTCTGAAGATTACTGAATATCCTCAAGAAAAGTTCAACAGGTTTGCACTGTCACCTATTGTTCAGAAATGCTATTTATAATCTAGAGCCTATGGAACTTATCTGAGTCGAAAGGTTTTGAGAACTGGGTTTGGTTAACTTGGTCCCCAAGTATTGAGTAAATTCCCCATTTTCATCTGCATTTTAGGAGAACGAGAAATCAGGAAACTGGGGAAGAGAATCAGAGGTAGTATGTGTGACAAGAAAGTCCATGAATCTGTAACATCAACTTCATGACAAAGAATTCACATGTGCAAATATGAATATGATCAAAAAACAACCTACCATGAAAAAGGATTACAAGAGGAAAAAAATACTTCTTAGATACTAAAATTATAAGCTAATTATATTCAGTACAATAAAGAACAGATTCAATAAAGAAAGAGACAAGCTACAGAAATTAGATTTTGAGAAAAGGTAATCTTGGGTGTTCTATTACTACTGTGTATATAACAATATAATTGCATTGTACTATATAAGTTTCTATCTCCTGATTCCATTTGGAATTCTTCGGAAGGAAGGAAGGAAATCGGCGTCCTCCCCCACCCTGCAACAGGTGACTTTACAAACTGCCCTGAAAACAGGAGTGGACATGGGAAGGAGACAGGGCAGCAGCATGGCCCCTACACAAAACACTGACTGGGCACACTGCCCGCCCAAGTGACGGGGCTAGACTCAATTTCAATACAGCACACACCTTCCTCACGTGCCATCTATTGCTTACTGGGGTGATCCACTTCTTTACCTTCAAAGGTCAGGACAAGTGGATTAGAAAATTCATATTAAAGACGTTCTCAGAAGAAAAGGGCTTCCCTGGTGGCTCCAATGGCAAAGAATATGCCTGCAACACAGGAGACCTGGGTTTGATCCCTGGGTCAGGAAGATTCCCTGGAGGAATGCATGGCAACCCACTCCAGTATTCTTGCCTGGGGAATTCCAGGGACAGAGGAGCCTAGTGGGCTACAGTCCATGGGGTCTAAAGCTTGAAGGATACAATCTTTTAAGAGTGTCCTTAACTACAACCCAAAGAAGGGAAAGCTGGCAAGAACGGCAAGTGACAGGAGTTACAAAAAAGCAAAGGTTAGAACGAGGAAATAATTTTCTACGGATTAGTTACATCAACAAAACAGAGGTACTTACAGCCACAGCCTCTATCCAACCCTTTCTTGCCCATTTCTTTGCCTACATGCTCAGTTCAGTTCAATTCAGGCGCTTAGTTGTGTCCAGCTTTTTGCGACCCCATGGACTGCAGCATGCCAGGCTTCCCTGTCCATCACCAACTCCCTACAAGCTCAGCTTCATCCAAACTTATTTCACATGGTAAGGAATAATGAGGTGTATGCTGAGAACATGACCAAGCAGAAACCCTCATAGCCACCACAATAAATCTGAGGTTTGATTCTCATGGCTTGTTTTCAATGAGGCCATGTTACTTCCCTGTTACAATCTCCTTTTCCCAAAACCATAAGAATATATGCTTTTGTGGAGAGAGGGTGTAAAGCTTTCACTAAAGTCTCAAAGGGGCTAAGATCCAACAAAGAGTAACAAGCACTGAGATACAGTGGAGAATGAGCCAAACACGATCCTGGCTCTCAGAGAACTTCCATTCCTCTAAGCATGCAGTGGAGGCGGGTGAGACGGGGTGGGAGTGCTGGTGGGGGCAGCGGGGAGAGACAAGATGAGAAGTAGCAATCAGTTTGGTTTGGGCACCCAAACAGTTCACCAAAGACACACCATCAGAAAAAGTAGAAATGACAGGCCAAAGTTCCCGAGAAAACACAAGTTTTCAGCAGGACATGCAACAGATGGTCACTCTTACCCCTGTCCTACCAAGACCAGAAGTCCATCATGGGAAAAGGTGGACAGAGGCTTTATCCAAACTACTCTGCAATTTAGATTAGTAATTCCCAGGGTGGACAAGAGAAAATACTCGTGTTTTCCCACCAGGTGATATGACCAGAGCTATTAACAGTAAGCTAAGACTGGTCTAAAGGTAAGGAGTGAAAAAAAAAAATAATAATAATAAAGGCAAGGGGTGGTGATCTCAACACAGAGGCAACCCTTCTTCATTTGAGATGAATACACACTCTGGGGAAAGCTGGTCTCTAGCAAAAATGTTACATTCTAAAAATAAACAGCACAGGCTGTGTTCTGCTATGTTACAAAGGTCCCTTGGAATACAGTTCTAGAGGCACACACACTAACAGCCTTCCTTAGGCAACCCAGCGATCCTGTTGTCTTTGGCAGCTTCAAAGGAGACCTCCAGAGGCCATTACTGAGGCTGCTCCAATCACAGGCCACTATGTAATCTGAGGCTCCTGAGGATGGTTTTCTATGGTGGGCCTCTCAGATTAGAGAGAAGATGAAATAGAGAGTACAGGTGAGAAGTAAAAATCATTGAAAGGCAAGAGAGAAAAAAAATTACAGAATGATGCTGGAAGGCTACAAAACAGACCAAATAATTCTCTTCCACAATTGGCAGGCAAGATCCTGCCAGATGTTTGAAATAGAATTAACCTCTATGGGCTCCACTGATAGAAATAAACTGCACAACTATAAATAAATAAATAGCTAGGGAAGCATAAATAACTATCTAGGGAAAGGCTATCTTTGTTTTACTTTCCCTGAACTTGATTGTTCAACCCTCACTCAAACCACCAAAAAAAAAAAAAAAAAAACAAAAAAACACCAAACAACAACAACAAAAAACCCCCACAAAAAACTGCCCCTCACTGCAGTATCCAGATATAGAGCCAGCAGCTTGTGCCGAGGCTTTAGAAAACGTGCCAAAGGCAGATCAAACAATACCTACTTACAAACCTAATAAGTTTAATCAGAGCATTTGCAATGTTTCAAAGCATTTTCAAACCAGGTAATATCACCTAACAACAAAAGCCGTCTTTTATCCCCAAAGGATATGTATCTATTCCTTGCAGAAAAGACTATGACAGTCAGATAAAGGCAATACAAACAGCTTACAGATGCTTCCTTCTTCTATTTAGGGGAAGAAAAATCTTGAACAGCAAAATTCACCCCTTCATACATTCACACTGCAAGTGTATGTATCAATCTATAATGTGCTTGTCCAGAAACAGGGTGAAAAAGACAGAAAAGGTCCCCGCAGCTGACATTCTAGTAGAGAGGAGCGGATATGACACAAGGGGACATGTCGCTAGCATTCCTGGGTCTACTCAAATGCTCAACATTCCCTAAAGAGAGTAACTGGGTAATCCCATACAGTTCTCTGGGCCTTTAAAATGAACAAACTAGCTCTGTTAATAATCACCAGGAAATCAAGCTTGGGAGTCAAAGGTCTGGCTACTTACCTTGCAAAATAATACAGTGCGAAAGAATAGTTGCAGACTGAGAAAACAGCAGACTTGAATGGCTCCGCCATTATATACAATAAAATGAGGCAAAGGAAAACCTCCAAATAACCAAACTGCCCTTAAAAATACAGTTTAAAAATCACCTAATTTTTAATTTATCTCAAGTGAAAAAAATAATTTGGATTAATGCTTATCACATGGTAACAGTAATCATAGTAAATAGTGGCAAAACGGCAATGATTACCCAAGTGAGAACTCTGACATTTTAAGAGTTAAGGCATGGACCAGCTAAAAATCCTCCATTATAAAATTTCACGTGTTCTTTTTCCAGGTTTTTAAAGTGGAATCAATTTATCTAATGTGCCTTTGGGTGCTAATATTCCAGAGGTAAATGGGAGGGGGGTTAGTTTCACTAAAAATATAATTACAAAACCCTAACAAGGATGGTCAGAAGAAGGGGAGAAGTAACAAGAATCACAGTTTAAGATGTGACAAGAGTGCTAGACTGCGGAGCATATGTGGGTTGCTCACAAAGAAAACAGGCCTCAGGCTGATCTCTGAAGGAAGGAGGAGAGGGTCGAAAAACATTAGATTTTCCTCCCAATACAATTTCAGTTCATACTAAGAAGCACTGAAACAATCTCACACTTGAATCATTTGTAGAACATTTAAATGGACATCGGCACTCAGAAAAACCAACAAATTTGAGTTTTTAAAACATCCTAATTTTAATTACATAAATAAAATTAAAAACAAAACAAAACTGGTGTATATCAGTGACAGAGCTGATTTGCATTGCCCTCTAAGGCTTAAATATACAGCCTGGAGATGGATGACTTGGAGTATAATATATCTAAGAAGTTTCTTTTCTCATTCTGTTTCTACTAAATTAGCAGCTCCTTAATTAGACTTTTAGGTCATTAGGAAAAGCAGCCAGCATCTTTACTGTCAGATGATCCTACATTTATGAATGAATGTAACAGCCTAGATTCTAATCCTTGATTTCACCAAGTTCCAGAGCTATAGATGTAGTTTTTAAAATAGGCCTAGCTATCTCTTCAATTTCTTCCTCTAATAAACTAGAACTATCAAGGCTCAGTAAAGTAGGAACACTTGACTCATCCCAGTATCATAATCTCAATGTTTAAAAGTGTGATATTTTTACTCAAAATTAATACTGTAAAGCTTCTCATGGTATTGTATGTTTAGCTAAAACATGCCATTTAGCAAATTATTTGAAGGAAGAAATGGAAATCGTTTTTATTGGCACTTACTCCAGTTAGAGAGAAGGCACCTATGCAAAGATTCCAGCAGGCATCTTTCTCCTTACATGCAGGTTAGAAAAGTAGGGTCAGAGTTAATCTCCTGTCCCACTTTTTCATTGACTATAAAGATAAATATTGAAAGACTGAAATTTTAATTTTATTATTTTCATTATTTCCTTCCATACTAAATAAAGGCTAGAAAGCATAATAGCATTATTGTATCATAAAACTAAGCATAAGAAAGAGAGCTGGTGATTTTAATTCCAAGACACCACGGATTAAATGACACCTAATTTCACAGAAGTTCAGATGCAAAGCCAATGAACCTGCTACCTGTAAATAAAGCAGTATGTGGGCAGGCACTGTGGCAGCAATGCTCTTTTCTTGTCAAAAATACAATTGCATTCTATCACTACCCTAATATACTTTTTCTGGCTTATATAACTCACAAAAGAGTTAAGTAAAAACTCTCTTCTCTGTAATCATGGATTTCCCATGATAAACAATAAAATCACCCGGCACTTTTCCTTCATACAAGAGTAATATATATGCTAAGACTGAATGCTTTTGTGCATATCAATAGTGAAGCTGAGTATCTAGTTACATGCACATGTAACAGGAAGTCCTTCTGCACATTCTATACAATTGAAAGTACACAATATTAGCTAGCAGTCATTTTGTACAGGGAAGGATATAGGTATTCCACCTTCTCCAAACACAGCATTTCTCATTAACTTTGCAGCCACTTTTACAAGGTTCTCTGCAACAGTGTTGACTTCTGCTTGTGTTACTTAAAAAAAAAAAAAGAAGTGGTGCTACTTTGAATGATGCTCTGATAGATGGGACTCTCGTCCGTTGTTAGCAACAAAAATTAGCAACAAGATTCATTATATTTGGAAATAATTTTTTGGAAAGTAATACTGCTTAAACAACAATGAGGAAAATCATTCAATAATACAATAATTTAATGTAATATAATATGAAAGATAAAAAGGGCTTTCCTGGTAGCTCAGCTGGTAAAGAATCCACCTGCAATGCAGGAGACCTAGGTTCAACCCCTGGGTTAGGAAATTAATGTAATATAATATGAAAGATAAAAAAGGTAAAAACACTCTAAAATTAAAAATGTTAAACACATTTTAAAACCTTAGAAGGAAACATAACAAATTATTAACCATCACTGTGTTAAAGATATAAGATGGATAATTTTTCCCCTTTTCCAAATTATCTGAAATACTGTTCTATTAATTTTTTATAATTCAAAGAGTGTACTTAAAACAAGAAAAACTTAGCAAGGGCTGAAAGTTCAAATAGAGTACATTCTGTTCTCTAATTCATAACAAAATTTGCATGCTCACAAAAGTGATAGTTAAGTTTAAAGATATAGATAAGAAAGGAGAGAAAAGGCAAAAAAGAGATGCAAGATTCTGAGTTCAGTAACAGAAGCATTTCAAGAAGTAAACCAGATGTTCCTACTATGGAACGTCAGCAGAGGGTCCATCAGACAAATTCATAATGTCAAAGGCTATATTCAGATCAAAGAGCATAAAAACAGGGTCCATTTGCTACAGAATTGTCCATGACACTGAAGGGATCAAGTCACTCTAAGCTCTCAGCAAAACTCAAAATCAGCTGAAGGCTGTTGAGTAGGAAAGCAATGGAAAGATGAGAAGACTGCTTCTTGAGCATGTCACTGGGAAAAGGAAGCTCCGCAATGGGGTCAAAGCACAGAGGTCAGAAGTGTCTCATTTGAGGCCATAAAAAAACTTAGTTACCAACAGTAATTAGCAAATATTCATTTTATTTGTTTTTACTGCCACAAAAACAGCAAAAGCTTTACTTTACTTCTTTCTCCCTAAGCATTTCTCTTCTACTTTACTGTTCTATAGATCAAGAAATATTACAGTCCTTTCTCCAGGACTTCTCAAAACCAAATGAAAAAACTCTTTTAAAAAAGACATCCCTGTCATCAGAAGCACCATGGATCAAATGCCTTCACAAAACACTTTACAGGTCACATTTAAGAGGGCAGACGATGCATACTGACTAAATTACCTGCAATAAGTAAACAGCAAACATTATTGTAAGTGCTTGGTCTATATCTAATAAATTTACCTTCCCTAAAAAATTAAAATGGAATTTTATTAAAGACCTGCAGGGTGGCATGAAGCCACTTCAGCAGGAAATGTTTGATTTCTTGTAAATAAGTCTTAGCTTCCAATTGCCAGTTACTTTGATTCAACAACCTAATCTAGAGAATATATAAAAACAAAATGTTGATACGCTGTTTGCTATGGTTGTGATGCACAAACTTTTCCCAGGACCTCTGCTTAGATGATAATCATCTGACACTGAATTCTGACTAGTACACTAAGTGCCTGTCCAGAGAAAATCAACGGCACTCACATGATTGTTGAAGTCAAAAACATCTCAGAACACCTACCATCCACAAACAGTAACATCTTACAGATGGTGTCATAAAACAAAAATTTCAATACACATCTGCTCTCCTATCAGGAATAAGAACAGATAGGGCCATACTCCAGACATTGTCACAATGCCCTAAATACCGAATTTATCTCTTTAGTATCAGAGGTCAGCCTACTTCCTTACATAACTTCTGCAATTTTGAGTGTTCCTTGTGTACTAATCTGCTTGGGCTGCCATAACAAGCTACCAGAGACGTTTACTTACTCATGGTTCTGAAAGCTGGGGGATCCAAGATCAAAGTGTTGGCTCATTCAATTCCTGTGAGGGCTCTCTTCCTGGCTTGCCAGCCTTCTCCCTGGGTCTTCACATGGTAAAGAGAGAAAGAGAGCAAGCTCCTAGAGGGACTCTAATCCTATCAGACCAGAGCCCCACCCTCATGGTTTCATCTAACCCATTACCTCCCAAGGGCCCATCTCTAAGTACCATCACAACCGGGGTTAGAGTTTCAACATATGGACTCTGGAGGCACACACACATTCAGTCCACAACAAGGTCTATTTAAATTTCTCAATTTGGAAATGGTGTGTGTGGATAGGGGTGTATGACAAAAGCAAAAATGTTTATTTAAATCATAAAAAATTTTTATTAAAAAGACTGATATTAATATTCATAAAAAGAACTGTAAGGAAACAATACCAAAAGTGGGCAGAAGCAAAAAATAAAATCTCTGGTTATCACAAAGATGCTGTTCTGTAAATGCTCTGGTCAAAACAGTGCTCAATGATTATACAACCCAAGTAGGTTACATACACTGCATTCTTTTAACTTTTGCCATCTTTATTTTTCCAAAGCCACAAGATGAATAATAATAGTCTACATTTATTAGTAGCCATCCCAACAGTTCTATGGTGTAGGTATTATTATTCCCATTTTACAGACAAGGAAAGTTTAAGAACCGTCCTTTAACGGTAGCACAACTTTAGAATGCAGAGTTTTAAAGAAGAAAATAAGCCTGTCTCTAATAATTCTCTATCTGGAAAAAGGACTATTCACACATCTGTAGCCTTTCACTTAACTATTAATAAAAAGAGCCTGTCTTTGTTCTGTGTTTTAATCTCAAAGAGAAGCTATTATGCTACAACCACTGGAGAGAGCCAAGATGAAACTGGGCAGAAAGGATCAAGTTTTCACCAGATGGAAGTCCTGCAGACATGAGGGCTTTTTCCAAAATATTTGATTGAAAGTAGGAAGAAACAGAGTGTATCTTCTTAAATGCACTATAAAACTGTCCTTGCTGGATCCCCCACTAAAGTGAAGATGTAGAATGAACATGAATAAAGCAAAGTTTCCAAAAGAGAAGATGCCAGATTACTCCCTTTCTTCAATTAATACTCATTTTTAATTACCTTGCAGCTATTATATTCATATTATTCCAAAGAAACGAGATGATGCATTCTTCAACAAGATCACTACTTGTACAAAGTTAACACTCTTAACATTAACATAAAACTGCTAAACCATTATGGATGGGAAGGAAAAACACAGAAATTTGGAATATCATGAAATCTTTTCCAGACTCAGAATTATGACCAGTGCTAAAATTCAAAGATTGAAGGAAATAGATAAGAAAATAATTCTTTTGAACTGTAAGCATACACTACAGGAAGTATGCATAGCATGAAAACATTTTATAGTGTTTATAAATCAACATCCTGCAGATGTTATGATTAAGAATAGCCACAATTTGTTCAATTATAAAATGTTTTAAATTGTCAAATTAGCAAGAAACTCACATTTGCTTCAAATACTTTTGGGGAATGAATATGTAAATCATAAATAGTTGTTGCACAACCAACAAAGAACACTACTTTACTGTTCATTTCATAAGAAATATATTCTTGAAATATGTATTTTCCCAAACCTTTTCGTGCAAAATATACACACAGTTTCAATGACGAAAGTATAAAATGTGGCTGTAGGACAATTTATTTGATAGTATGCAAATCACCCAGCCTTTCAGGTTATAAATGCCTAGCCTCTTCTCTTATTTATAAACAGCCACAGTCTGCATAAAATGAACTTCAAATTCTGATTTCTTAAAGAGTAACTGATATAAGAAACTAACCAGAAGTTTGGAGCATCTGGGGAAATGCGTACATGCTTCAGGATCTCATCTGCTGCTAAGGTTAGTATTCCAATGTGATGGCTGTCATCTCCACACTAAGTGGTAAAAGCCTCACGTACTGAAGAGACATCTTCTTCAACCACAGAGTGCGTTCTTTTCCTCAGCAATGTGCTAACAACTGGGCCTCACAGAGTACTCGGAGAACTATTTCTGTAATAAGTACACCCTTCAGTTCAAAACACAGACCATTCAATAGCCTGCTTTCACCATGGGGTTGCTGATTGCATCCCTCTCCCACATATTTTAACCTCCGCATTAATCAAGTCAAAATGTGTGCTACTTCTTGTCTGTGATCCATCAATCTACTCTGCTTTTATTCTTCAATTCACGAATAAGAGAATCCAGAGAAGAAATGGAAGAGGAAAACTGAGAGAAAGTCCAGGTGACCAGGAGAGATGGCATTATTAATTCGAAAAAGAGCCGCTTTCACGAGCACACCATGCTCAGTAGCCTTCCTCCTCCATTTACTTTTAACTTTCAATTTTCTGCCATAAACAGCAACAACAAAATTCTACACTTACCGCAGTATAAATTGCCTTACATTTGTGACACTTTTAAAAGCCCCTACTGTGCCATCAAAGGTTCCCAAACAAGGAAAGATCTGCACAGCAGGAGAAGAATCCACTTACATTTTCTAACAGCTGTGAAGGATCAGTCCCCTCGGGTAACAGAAATCAAATGCAAACTGAAAAGTGTTTAGAAATAAAATGTTTCCATCACCTCACACTATCAGCTACTTCCATTAGTATCCAGGAAAGGGACATGGATTTTACTTAGTATTTTAATACAATAAACTTTACTGACAGTAGAAAAGAGAACACAATTACAGATTAATCCTACTGTTAAACACAGGAAGTCATCAATGAAGAAAATGAATACTAAACTTCCCATTTCAGCTGCTTCTCTACTGGACTAAACAACGAATCACAAAAGCCTTAGGGAAGAGTTTACAAGTGTTATTTATGAAGCTTATTTGGGGTTCCATATTCTGAATTAAAAGCATATTACTTAAAATATAAAACATTTAGCATCACATCAGGAATTGATTTTACACCAAGTTCAAAGACGATGATAAAGCCCTCTGGAGGGAATTTCATATTATTGTGATGGTTCTGTAAATATCTTGACTACCTGCTAATCAGAAAGGATAACACAGTCTACAGATCCTGGAAAATAAAAGATGAGTGACCAAATGGGCTCAAATCATCAATTATACACTAAAAATAGAAGGATGTGAAAAAATATTCAAACATCACTACAGAGTGAATCCCAACTCTCCAGTTCCAGATGACTTTCGCCTGTTATTTCTTGAGCACCTATCTCAATTTCCAGACACAAAGGAAAAGGTGACAGCCAGCTTTAAATCAGGACATAGTCCTTGACTTAAAGCAGTTCAGAGTAGGTAAGAAAGCCACATTAGCAATGTGTGTGTTAGTCGCTCAGTCGTGTCCAACTCACTGGAACCCCATAGACTGCAGCCTGACAGGCTCCTCTGTACACGGAATTCTCCAGGTAAGAATACTGAAGTGGGTTGCCAAGCCTTCTCCAGGGGATCTTCTCAACCCAGGGACTGAACCCAGACCTCCTGTATTGCAGGTGGGATTCTTTACCCCTAGTGCTACCTGGAAATCTCATTAGCAATACCACAAGATAAATTAAAGGTGTGTGGGTTGCAGAGTTAACACAAAGGGGACTACCGGGCCGTGCGAAAAAAAGGCTTTACAGAGGTTCACAACCTGTGCTGTTTTGAAGGATGGGTAAGAGCTTGCCAGGCAGAAAAAGTTAAGAGCTATAGCTGAGCCTGAAGAAACCACCATGCAAAGTATAGTGTGTAAAGACTTCAAATTTTTAAGGAGCTCTATAAACAATCTCATACTATATAATATGCACAGGGAAAGGAAGAAGAAATAAGGTGGAAACCACACACCTGAGCCAAATCTCAGGGTCACATGCCAGGGAGACACAGGCTTTACTCTGCGGGCACAGAGGTGCTGGACAAGGGTTTTGAAGTCAGAAAGTGACACTCTGAGACTTCAAGTTTTTTTTTTGTTTTTTTTTTTAAGGTATCACTTTGGAGGGAAGAATGGACTAAAAAGGAAAGACTTTGGGCAAGAAACCTGTTAAAAGGCTACCACAATAATTCCAGCAAGAGAGATAATGAAAGCCTGAAGTCAGGCAGTAGACAGAGTAGTTAATATGAAAAATGGAATATGTGCAACAATTTTACATGTTAACTTTAAAAGCGGGTTGTGCAAAAAGTTTAAAGGAGCCACCAAGAAAACACCAAAATTTCCAAAGGCATTTTAGGCTGTGTACTGCATTAAAGTAATTCTGCAAAACAATTTAATTAGTAAGAATCAAAGTTTATACATTCAAGAAAAGGACTAGAAATACACATCGTGCCTTTTCCAACCTTGGCATTCCAGTAAAAGACAAATTACCAAGTGTTATCACAAAATACATTAATCAACAGTGCAGCCTAAAATATTCTGAATAAATAACTGCTATAATTTATAATTACATTATTTGTTACTACACTATACTACCTGGAGAAAAATACATGTAGAAATTCAAGAGAAACTGTTTTAGCCATTTGATGGGTTTTATGAAGTATTTTTTACTTGGCTCAATTCCCCACCCCTACCCCCGCCCAAGTGAGAAGGGCCAGGAGAACATTGTTTAATCTGGTGCATTTTTACAGGGTTTTAAAACAGCATCATTTCAAAACTGCTTTTCCCATGACTGCTTTCATTCCTGTAATGGCCCTAAATTAAAAAAAAATCTCTAACAATGAGGACTGCAAAGTTATTTATGTACCGTATGATTCCTTTTAAAGATACTTGTAATAAAAACTTGGTCACAAAAGCAATCAATCATTCATTCAAATAAGAAACCTAAAATGCCCAAGACACTAACCTCGCATGAATCAGGTCTGACTACTGCCTACATATACTTATACTACAAGATCTCTCTCTCTTTTGTCGCTAAATCGTGTTCGACTCTTGCAACGCCATGGATTGTAGCCTGCCAGGCTCCTGTCTGTGGGATTCTCCAGGCAAGAATACTGGAGTGGGCTGCCATTTCTTTCTCAAAGGGATAAGACCTTCCCGACTCAAAGATCGAACCCAGGTCTCCTGCACTGCAGATAGATTCTCTACAACTGAGCTACAAGGATAACAAGCTAAGGTTAGTTAAAAATATAGTGCTTCAGAAAGTCGAGACACCTTCTGACCACAGCTGAAATGTAACACAAGAAAATGTTACTGTCAATGCAAAGCAATAAATAAATAGATAAATAAATAAATAAATATTTAGTCAGCCCAATTTAACCCATAATTCTCCTCACTTTTATCTGTATGATAGTCACATAACTTGGAAAAACTAAAGAAACATTTAAGGGAAAAGTTTCAAAAATTCTAAAAGAAGCAACATCAAACTCACCACAAATATATTCGAGTAGGGAAATGCCTTTCTCTGAATAAGCTCAAGTACTAGCTCTAAACACAGAATGGTGTCTAATCTCTCTGGTATTCATATCTTAAGGAAAGGTCCTATATGGCCAACTTCAGCATACAAAACATTTTGACATATACAGTGCTTCTAAAAACCAAGACATTTTACATAAAAATTGGAAACAATTCAATAACCCACTGAGGACAGAATGAGTAAATAAAATGTGATATTCACACAATGCTGCTGCTATAAGTCGCTTCAGTCGTGTCCGACTCTGTGCGAGCCCACAGACAGCAGCTGGAGTGGGTTGCCATTTCCTTCTCCAACGCATGAAGTGAAGTTCCTCAGTCATGTCCAACTCTTAGCCACCCCATCGACCGCAGCCTACCAGGCTCCTCTGTCCATGGGATTCTCTAGGCAAGAGTCCTGGAGTGGGCTGCCATTGCCTTCTCTGATTCATACAAGAGGATACAGCAATTAAAAAATGAATGAGCTACAGAGGATGAACCTCAGAAATATAAGGCTGACTAAAAGAAGCAAAACAAAGAAAACGTAACTGTCATTACATTTATAAAGTTCAAAGATAAATAAAATCAAATTAATAATACATAAAAACACAGCTAGTAAAAACTGTACAAGATAAAGCTTCATGAAAAATCAGAAGGGAATTGTGATCAGGGAGATTTGAGGGGTTGTGTTATATTTCTTAACCAAAGTAGCAGTTCCGTGGATGTTTGCTCTATAATTGTTCATCAAATTGTGTTTGTTTTATGTACCTCTCCTGCAAATAGATGTAGGAATTCAAGATAAACTGACCCAGCCATTTGACAAGTTTTATGAAGTATTTTCTACTTGGCTCTTAATTGTGGGTTTTTTTTTTTTAACATTAGAATGGCCAGGAGAGATTTTTCTTTAATCTAGGGCCTTTTTACAGGCTTTTAAAACTATACATATTCTTAAGAACTCAAATACAGTCAGAGGCCCTATCACATTAAAAAGTAATATTCTCTGTATTTTAACTAAAACTATTACAGGTAAAATGAATCACACCAGTTGGAACCTATACATAACATGAACATATCTCAGAAAATCCAGGGGGGTCTGATATCTTATTACCAAATCAACTCCTCCCACATATGATAATATATTTCTACCCAAAATAATCACTATCACTTTAACAACTGTTGAAAAGCGTTTCTATTTTAACAATTACTACTAAAAGTCAGTGTTACTAGTTCTTAGAAAATACTAAGCCCAGGACCTTCATATTGGCCCCCACTCCTTTTTGTTGTTGTTTCCTAGAAGCAAAAAGTCAGCCTAGAAACTTGGAGCTGACTTTGACACATCACTAACTATGAAGTCACTTGTCTATTTTCTGAATAGACAGCAACCTGAAACAATCAGATGGAGGGCAATATAACTAAAAAGAAAAATAGCTCATCTCTTTCTTTATCCCTCAACTCCACCACAACACTTTCAAATACAAAATGGTTGGGCAGGGGTGGGGACAAGAAATTTGAAAAGAAGTTCTAACTGAGCTGAGGCAACTTGCTTGCTTGCTGAGTATTGCAGACACTGAACTAAGATTGCAGACACTGAAGCCCAGGAAAGGGTGTACTGAAATTATTAACTCTTCCGACTGCTTTTAACATTACTTTTGATTCTGACTACCATTTCTAGGTTAACTTACATTAGGGTCTAATTATAACCTACTTTTCTTATCATTTTCAGTGTGTAAAAGAAAAATGTCTTAATAGATACTGCAAATATTCAAAGATTAATTCTGTTGCATGTATTCACGTTAAAGAAGATTTAAAATACAGGTAGGAAATGCTTTAAGTATATTTGCTAAATTAAGTAAGTGACTAAGAAGAAAGCCACTTTTCTCAACATATTAACGGCTTTGACAAACGTGAGAATGATATGAACCATTATCATAGCTAAGGCAAAGCATTTACACCAAAATTAGTGACAGTGTTGTATCTTTGAGAATATCCTCAACCTCAATGCTCACTCTTCAGGTAAACACTGTTTCCTAGTATTCATAGGCCCAGTTCAGTTCCGTCGCTCAGTAGTGTCTGACTCTTTGGGACCCCATGGACTGCAGCACAATAGGCCTCCCTGTCCATAACCAACTGCCGGAGTTTATTCGAACTCATGTCCATGCAGTCGGTGATGCCACCCAACCATCTCATCCTCTGTCGTCCCCTTCACCTCCCGCCCTCAATCCTTCCCAGCATCTGGGTCTTTTCAAATGAGTCAGCTCTTTGCATCAGGTGGCCAAAGTATAGAAGTTTCAGCTTCAACATTAGTCCTTCCAATGAATATTCAGGATTGATTTCCTCTAGGATGGACTGGTTGGATCTCCTTGCAGTCCAAGGGATTCTCAAGAGTCTTCTCCAACACCACAGTTCAAAAGCATCAATTCTTTGGCGCTCAGCTTTCTTCACAGGCCAACTCTCATACCTATACATGACTACTGGAAACACCACAGCCTTGACTAGATGGACCTTTGTTGGAAAAGTAATGCCCAAGAGGCATTTAATAAACAATCTTAGTGCAAGCATGACTTATTATATAATAAGCTTGATGGCAGCTTCTAATGAGAACAAACATTTAAGTTAGGAGATATAAGAAATTCATTTTCTATTTTAAACAACTGCATTCACGATACACATACATACCACACTTTAAAGGAAATGCTGCTAACAGTGCGCAGAGCAGACTCCAGCTCAAGACCAAATGCCACCTTTTGGTTTTGACAATCACTCCCCCTCCACTCCCTACAAACTCAGCATAGGCAGTTGGGGGGGGGGGTGCGGGGAGAGGAAGAAGGGAGACATATGCTTAAAAAGCCCCAAGGGCACTCCGAATAATGTATTCAAGTGTTCTTTCTTTTGGTTGTTTAACATGTACTAAATAATCTTGCATTTCTTGCCTGTCACACTCTATGCACTTTCCAGTTATTTAAATTTTAATTTTGCTTCAGAACACTATTACCAGGAACTTTTATTAAATAAAAGAAATAAACTTTTTAAAGGCTACCAAAAAATGCTCTTCTATTAAAAATAAAAAATGAGGAGGGGGGTGTACACGTTTCTATTTTCAATTTTTAAGGTTTGGGAAGATTAGACACAATGGCTTCCCTGGTGGCTCAGAGGTTAAAGCATCTGCCTGGAATGCGAGAGACCAGGTTTCAATCCCTGGGTCGGGAAGATCCCCTGGAGAAGGAAATGGTAACCCACTCCAGTACTCCTGCCTGGAGAATCTCATGGACAGAGAAGCCTGGTAGGCTACAGTCCATGGGGTAGCAAAGAGTCGGACACATCTGAGTGAATTCACTTTTTACATTATTCCTCTTGGAACAGAGGTTTCTCACTGCTAGTGAAATCACCAATAGAAAATTCCCTCTTCCCAGTGCTCACTTTTTAACACGGCAGATAAGGTCTTATTTTCTAAATTAACAACCTGCTAAGAAATCCTCCACAGTCAATAAAGCAGAAACACATCTGAGTGAATTCACTTTTTACATTATTCCTCTTGGAACAGAGGTTTCTCACTGCTAGTGAAATCACCAATAGAAAATTCCCTCTTCCCAGTGCTCACTTTTTAACACGGCAGATAAGGTCTTATTTTC
The DNA here is from genome assembly GCA_006408675.1 of Madoqua kirkii. Taxonomy (NCBI): domain Eukaryota; kingdom Metazoa; phylum Chordata; class Mammalia; order Artiodactyla; family Bovidae; genus Madoqua; species Madoqua kirkii. The sequence continues at coordinate 141,536 of SJYC01149362.1, read as the reverse complement.
TAAATTAACAACCTGCTAAGAAATCCTCCACAGTCAATAAAGCAGAAATAGATATTTTTCTGGAACTCCCTTGCTTTTTTGATGACCCAGGGACGTTGGCAATTTGATCTCTGGTTCTTCTGCCTTTTCGAAAACCAGCTTGAACATGTAGAAGTTCACAGTTCATGTATTGCTGAAGCCTGGCTTGGAGAATTTTGAGCATTACTTTTCTCATCTCTTTCAGAATTTTCCACAGTTTATTGTGATCCACACAGTCAAAGGCTTTGGCATAGTCGATAAAGCAGAAAGAGATGTTTTTCTGGAACTCTCTTGCTTTTTCCATGATCCAGTGGATGTTGGCAATTTGATCTCTGGTTCCTCTGTCTTTTCTAAAACCAGCTTGAACATCAGGAAGTTCATGGTTCACATATTGCTGAAGCTTGCCTTGGAGAATTTTGAGCATTACTTTACTAGCGTGTGAGATGAGTGCAACTGTGCGGTAGTTTGAGCATTCTTTGGCATTGCCTTTCTTTGGGATTGGAATGAAAACTGACCTTTTCCAGTCCTGTGGCCACTGCTGAGTTTTCCAAATTTGCTGGCATTATTGAGTGTGGCACTTTCACAGCATCATCTTTCAGGATTTGAAACAGCTCCGCTGGAATTCCATCACCTCCACTAGCTTTGTTCGTAGGGATGCTTTCTAAGGCCCACTTGACTTCACATTCCAGGATGTCTGGCTCTAGGTGAGTGATCACACCATCGTGATTATCTGGGTCGTGAAGCTCTTTTTCGTACAGTTCTTCTGTGTATTCTTGCCACCTCTTCTTAATATCTTCTGCTTCTATTAGGTCCATACCATTTCTGTCCTTAGGTACAACTCACAAAATCAGTTATTTCTGCACTATTGCCATGAGTCTACACATATTTTAAATATATTCAAATATTTTGTGTGTCACAACAAAGTGTTTTTAATTTTGTTATTAATTTCTTGTGTTTTACTATGTCTTTTTAAATTTTCCTGTTATTTTTCATTATTTTATCTTCTTGGACAAAGTTGCTTTGTGGTTAGTTAGTTATGCAGTGGAAATACTTGGAGCAAACATGCTTAGGGCAAAAGAACCAGACATGCATCCTGCTATACCTGAGCCTGTAAATTATAGTCAGGAAAGAAGGACCTTTAAAAAAAGGAATTGAAGTGTAGCTGATTTACAATATTGTGTTAGTTTCAGATGCACAGCAAAGTGATTCACTTATACCTTCCTGTGTTTTATCTGTGTATATACATGTGTGCCTGCTGAGTCGTTTCAGTCGTGTCCCACTCTTTGTAACCCTATGGACTGGAGCCCACCAGGCTCCTCCATCCATGGGATTTTCCAGGTAAGAATACTGAGTGGGTATTATATTCATCAAGAATACTGAAGATACCGCCAGGGGAATCTTCCCAACTCAGGAATCGAACCCACGTCTCTTGCAGCTCCGGTACTTCAGGAGGATTCCTTACCGCTGAGTCATCTGGGAAGCCCAGATGTATATTATTGCTGTTCAGTCACCCACTTTGTGTTTTATCTGTGTATATACATGTGTGCCTGCTGAGTCGTTTCAGTCGTGTCCCACTCTTTGTAACCCTATGGACTGGAGCCCACCAGGCTCCTCCATCCATGGGATTTTCCAGGTAAGAATACTGAGTGGGTATTATATTCATCAAGAATACTGAAGATACCGCCAGGGGAATCTTCCCAACTCAGGAATCGAACCCACGTCTCTTGCAGCTCCGGTACTTCAGGAGGATTCCTTACCGCTGAGTCATCTGGGAAGCCCAGATGTATATTATTGCTGTTCAGTCACCCACTCGGGGCCGACTCTTTACGACCCCGTGTACTGCAGCACCCCAGGCCTCTCTGTCGCTCATCATCTCCCGAAGTTTGCTCAAGTTCATGTCCATTGCATTGGTGATGCCATCCAGCCATCTCATCCTCTGATCCCTGTTCTCAAATATATATGAGACCTCAAATATATGTATATTTCCTTTTCCATTATAGAAGGAGGTGGCAGGTCCCATGGGACAGGAGCCCACGGCCCAGGCTCACTGTACCCTTCAGGGCCAGCAACCCTCCCGCCCCCAGTACAGGAATGGCAGGGCCCGCCTGGCCTTGAGGTCCTCTCCAGGGCCCGGGTGGGCAGGCCTGGGTAGGAGTTGGGGTCCCTCTCCTCCCCGCCGGCTCATGTCGCCCTGCTCCAGAGGCCCTGGCCAGACCTCAGGTGACGTGCCCAAGCGCCGGCCACCCCGTCCAGGGATCCCAGGGTGGCACTCACTCGCTGAGCCTTCTCCTGACCCACAGTGCTCCTGGAGGGGCCACGGCTGCAAGAGCTGCTCCTGGGCTCACTTCCAGCCCTATGCACCCTGAAGCAGCAGGCCGGCCCTGGGCCCTGGGTGGGAGATGTGCCAGCTGTGCCTGTTGGGAGCCCTGAGTACAGAGTGTGAATCTGTAACAGGTCCACAAAGCCAGGATCCCGTTTTCCTGATCCTGGGAAGGATGCGAGGGCCAGTCAGAGCCACGAGCCCTCCTCTGGGGCTGGGGCAGAGCCTGCAGGTGGGATGGTGCTGGGTCCTTGCAGCCCGTCTTCTTGTGCCAGCTCACCTGGCCGCCAGGTGGTTGCCCAGGCCAGAGCCTCCTGGCCACTTCATAAGAAGTGACTGTGAAGGATCCAAGTGGAGAAGTTCACACCACGTGCTCTTCACCCTCCTAGATGCACGTGCATCTGATGCTAGGCTGGGGGATAACCCTCCAGCACCAGCTTTTGATTTGTTTGGCTTTTGTGTGTCCCCCTGTCCTGCTGCTCCAGACAGACAGGACCCTGTGGCTCTCACACACTCGGGCCTTGCAGCAGACACTCCAGGTTCTCATGTCGCCCTGCTCCAGAGGCCCTGGCCAGACCTCAGGTGACGTGCCCAAGCGCCGGCCACCCCGTCCAGGGATCCCAGGGTGGCACTCACTCGCTGAGCCTTCTCCTGACCCACAGTGCTCCTGGAGGGGCCACGGCTGCAAGAGCTGCTCCTGGGCTCACTTCCAGCCCTATGCACCCTGAAGCAGCAGGCCGGCCCTGGGCCCTGGGTGGGAGATGTGCCAGCTGTGCCTGTTGGGAGCCCTGAGTACAGAGTGTGAATCTGTAACAGGTCCACAAAGCCAGGATCCCGTTTTCCTGATCCTGGGAAGGATGCGAGGGCCAGTCAGAGCCACGAGCCCTCCTCTGGGGCTGGGGCAGAGCCTGCAGGTGGGATGGTGCTGGGTCCTTGCAGCCCGTCTTCTTGTGCCAGCTCACCTGGCCGCCAGGTGGTTGCCCAGGCCAGAGCCTCCTGGCCACTTCATAAGAAGTGACTGTGAAGGATCCAAGTGGAGAAGTTCACACCACGTGCTCTTCACCCTCCTAGATGCACGTGCATCTGATGCTAGGCTGGGGGATAACCCTCCAGCACCAGCTTTTGATTTGTTTGGCTTTTGTGTGTCCCCCTGTCCTGCTGCTCCAGACAGACAGGACCCTGTGGCTCTCACACACTCGGGCCTTGCAGCAGACACTCCAGGTCCCTGTGCTTCAACTGAGTGCATGCTGAGGCGCTTCAGTCGTGTCCGACTCTCTGTGACCCCATGGACCTTAGCCCGCCAGGCTCCTCTGTCCATGGGATTCTCCAGGCAAGAATACTGGAGTGGGTTGCATTTCCTTCTCCAGGGATCTTCCTGATCCAGGGATTGATCCCGCATCTCTTATGTCTCCTGCACTGGCCATTTCACTGGGTCCTTAGGAGAACTGAACACATATGAGTCTTAGACAAATTCCTGAGATCTGCGCCTGGCACTCAGGAAACGCTCCACAAAGGTAAGAGTGAAAGTCGCTCAGTCATGTCCGACTCTTTGCAACCCCATGGGTGGTATAGTTCATGGAATTCTCCAGGTCAGAATACTGGAGTGGGTAGCCTTTCCTTTCTCCAGGGGATCTTCCCAACCCAGGGATAGAACCCAGGTCTCCCACATTGCAGGCAGATTCTTTACCAGGTGAGCCAACAGGGAAGCCCAAGAATACTGGAGTGGGTAGACTATCCCTTCTCTAGCAGATCTTTCTGATCCAGGAATCAACCCGGGGTCTCCTGCATTGCAGGCGGATTCTTTACCAACTGAGCTCTGGGGGAAGCCCCGCAAAGGTGAGCCGTTGTTAACTCTTACCGTGAGCTTCCTGTTGGTCAGCACCTTTCCCTGACTTGAGACCCCAGCCCGGCTCGTTCCCACACACGTATCCAGGCACATTGCCTGCAGTTTCGAGGTTAGGGGTTATCAGTTGGATCACCACAAGTATTTCTGTGAACGTCACTCTTTCTCCTGTTGATGCTTCGGGCCATGTTATACCCAGAGGTCACAGGGCCACGCAGTTTTCATGGAAAAGAGGCAGGCGCAGAGGTGAAAGGGAGGGTCTGCACCGGAAAAGCGTGTAGCTTCAAAGCTAAGCAGATCTCTGGCATCTCCCTCAGCAGCCTGGCCTTGGGCAAGAGACTCTCTAAGACTCTTTGTCTCCTTTGTAAAATAAAGAAGAATCCTCTTACCTACCTGAAAAGATTAGTGGCGATGGTAGTGGTGGTGATTTAGTCGCTAAATTGTGTCCAACTCTTTGTAGCCCACCGGGCTCTTCTGTCCAGGGTATTCTCCAGGCAAGAATACTAGAGTGGGTTGCCATTTCCTCCTCCAGGGGATCGTCCCAACTCAGGGATCAAACCCATATCTGCATTGCAGGAGGATTCTTCACTGCTGAGCCACCAGGGAAGCCGGGAAAGATGGTTAAGGGGCTTTGTATAAGAACGTGCGTATTTTTTTCTTTCCTTAAAAATTGAGTTGGGTTGGGAGAAATTTGGGGGTTGTGGGGGGTCCTCCAGCTTCAGGATCTGCAGGGGGCTTCAGTCCCTTTGGGATGCAGACCTTGGGCCCTCAGGCATCAGGGAGCTTGCCTGTCATCTGGAGCTCAAGTGTCTGCCCTGTCTAGCTTAGGGCATTTTTTTCTAGGTGGGCTGCAGAGGAGGGGGTGGGGGATGGTGGGGTTGGGAGAGGCCTTCAGAAGAAGGCTGAGTGAAACAACGTGGTCAGGACCTGGATGAGCCTCAGCGCCAAGTTGGTGGGGTGGGATGGGATTTCCTGGGGATCATTTGGTTTACAGAACGTGGGTGTTTGTGCCTGTGTCCAGGGTGACCACAAGTCCTGGTCTCAGGATGTGGGAAAGCGCCCTGGAGACCAGGACAGTCACTCGCTCCTCTCGAGGCCCCTCTATCGACCTCTGGCCTTCCAGGCCCCCTGAGCCAAGGGAACCTGGCTCTGGGGCTGCAGCTGACCTGGGCGTGGCAGCTGGAGGTCGGAGCCCTAGGGTCACAGCAGAGGAGGGAACTCTCGGGCCTCCAGCCACATGAGGGCCATGGGAGGACCCCAGCACCTCTCCGGTCTCACGTCTGTCAGGAGGACTGGTAGCTGCTTTGCAGGGTTGATTACACACACTCCTGTCTGAATGCGCCTGGGCAGTCCCCCAAGGCAGGTGCTGTCACTGGCTTGTTGAGCTGAATTGGGTAAGAAGGGAGTTGTGTTGGCCTTTCTGCAACAAAGAGAGAGGAAGGGCCTTGCTCTGGAACCCCAGGAGAAGCTTCCGGACACCCCAGTAGTGCACAACTAATTCATCAGATGCAGGGGGCACCACCCTACACCGGGCATGGGCTCCAGGTGGGGGCCTGCTCCCCTCCCGGGGTCCTGCCCTCCCTGTGGGTGAGAGGCCCACTCATGTACTCACATTACACCTCTGCCCCCTTCCGCCCCCCTTCCCGCCCCAGCCAGACCCCATGATTGTAAAGCTGTTTGCAGGTAGACCTGCGCCTGCGTCACCCGTGACACCCAGGGTGGTCCCACCCGAGCAGCACCCTCCAGGGTCGGGGTCCAGGGGAGGAAGACGGGCAGCTCTCCTGCCCCCAAAATTCACCCGAAGGCCAGCACGGAGGGGAAAGCGGGCTGAGGCCAGGTGGCTTCTCTCTCCACATGGGCTCATTTCAGCTTCACAATATCTTTGAGACAAGCCTACCCGTGTCTGCAGAGGGGATACTCTGGTGCTGTTGGTCACATCTCCTACGAGGGTCTTGTCTCTTCCTCTCTCCAGCCCCAGTTCTCAGGGAGAGACATGAGAGTTTAACACGAACGAAGAGACGATACTCCAGAGGCCGGGCTGCTGAGTGTGGCTGGGGGTCCAGTTCCCCTGTTCTCCAGGCTGTGCTCCGATGCTCCGGCGGGCCACAGCACCCCTGGCCCCTGGCCCCTCCCGGAGGAGGCTGAGCTGTGCTTCGGCCTCGCGGGAGGTATATGCCATCTCACACCTGAGCCCCCAGGGTGCACGGCGCAAGGTGGTATAGGGGTGCACTGGGGGTCAGGCCAGTGGGGGCCCAGGTTGCAGCCCCCCTTGTCTGTGGATACCCTTATCCAGAAGTTTCCTTTACTCCTCAGGAAAATAAAGACCTCCTTCCACAGTGTCCTGTGCCCCCAGAGACGTTTCCAACAGAGTCATTTTGGTGAACGTGTTAGGAAAAGCATTATCAGAAAGGAGAAGGCACTCCAGAATTCTGGGGGTGCGAGAAGGGTGAGAGGAAACTCCATCTGAAATCCACGTTTGCCCCTGAACCCTGGCTGCAAGAAGCCCAGAGCCGCCTGGGAGCCTCAGCGCTGAGGCCGCCGTCTCCCTCGTCTTGGTACACATGCTTGCTCCCCCTGCCGCAGCCCAGGTTTTCACTTCAGGAGCCAATGGTTCCTACAGTCACAGGACCTTGGCTCCTGCCTGGAAAGCGAGCAGAGTCTTAAGGAACCCACTCTGGCTCCTGACGCAGAGACTTTTCTCCTCCGGAGGCTAACTGCCTCCAGGAAGGGCTCAAGCTGCAAGTAAAGACCGCATGCTACAACTGAGACCCGGCACAGCCAAATAAGTGTGTGTTGGCCGCTTAGTCATGTCTGACTCTTTGTGAGCCCATGGACTGTAGCCCGCCAGGCTCCTCTGTCCGTGGGATTCTCCAGGCAAGAATACTGGAGTGGGTTGCCATTTCCTTCTCCTGGGGATCTTCCCGACCCAGGGACTGAATCTGGGTCTCCAGCATTGCAGGCAGATTCTTTGCTGTCTGAATCACCAGGGCAGCCCCCAATAAATATATAAATCAGTTTAAAAAAAATCAAACTTCTTCCGGGGGGAACAAATTCCGAATTGGCCAGTTTGCCAGTAAGGACTGGCTTCGTTGATTAGGTCACGTGGTAGACTTCTCCTATGAAGTAGACAGCTTAAATCTTCAGCCCTGAATCTACTCAAAGCACATAAATACTGTGACAACTTCTAACTTTGTAACTGCTGAACTAGTGACATCACTTCAGACAGCAACTTAAAAGCGCAAGAAGGGCATGCGGTTCTGCAGTTATTTTCAGAAGGACACATGACCCTGGAAGTCTGCGGATCGCTGCCTGGGCGGCCCGCCCCGTGCTGGCATGGGGCCTGGGTGAATCTCTCTCTGCCCTCTGGGCCCCTGGGATAGAAGAGCCCCTGAAGCCAGAAACGCTCTGAAGGATCATTTTGGATTCCCCTGACTGGAGTAAATTTACTGCTTTATTGGACTTCCCTGGTGGCACAGAGGATAAGAGTCCGCCTGCCAGTGCAGGGGAATGGGTTCGATCCCTGGCCCGGGAGGATCCCACACGCCTCGGAGCAACTGAAGCCTGTGGGCCACAACGTCGGAGCCTGTGCTCTAGAGCCCACGAGCTACAAATACTGAGCCCCCGTGCCGCAGCCGCCGCAGCCGTGAACCCGAGAGCCTGTGCTCAGGGACAGGAGAGGCCGCCAAGATGGGAAGCCCACACACCGCGGCCAGAGTAGCCTCCTCCCGCAGCAAGAGCCCCCCGGGCGGGGAGCCTGGCAGGCTACAGTCCCCCTCCCACAGCAAGAGCCCCCCGGGCGGGGAGCCTGGCAGGCTACAGTCCCCCTCCCACAGCAAGACCCCCACGGGCGGGGAGCCTGGCAGGCTACAGTCCCCCTCTCACGGGGGAGCCTGGCAGGCTACAGTCCCAAGAGTCAGACATGGCTGAACGACTAAGCACCTATGTGTGCAACACAAGAGAAAGCCCGGTGGCAGCAGTGAAGGCCCCGCACAACCAAAAAAAAGATAAATAAATAACAAAAAATTTACTGCGTTATTGAACATAAAAGGCTACGTGGCCATCAAATATTTCCTAAGCTTTTAATGATGTGGAATGATGATCATGACACATTACCACATGGAAAAAGAGCAGGCTTATCTCATTTTGTAAAATAAACTACGTTCATTGAAAAGAGATTGGAAGGATATATCAAACTGTGAAGTGTGCTTATTCTAGATGCTCACTGTAGGTGATTTTTAGAAATAGTTTTATGGAGTGTAATAGATATACCACAAACTGCACATATTTAAACTGTACAATTTTATGTCATTTGAGATACGAATATACCCATGAAATCATCACAGTCATCAACTATCGTGCTACATCCTTCGCCAAGAAAGTCCTACACCAAGGGTATAACTCAGGGGCTGTTAGTGTATGCAGAGTTATGTGACCTTGATCAGAGTCTGTTTTAGAATATCTTCATTCATCCCCAAAGAAACCCCATCCCCATGAGCAGTCCCTCTCCGTCCCCACCAGCTGCTGCCGTCCTAGGCAACTGTGGCTCTCCCTGCGTCTGCCTGTACTCTGGACGCTTTGTATAAATGGAATAACACAGTATGTGGTCCTCTGTGACTGGGCTCTGACTCTGCACGATGTTTTCCGGCTCATCCTTGCAGCAAATATCCGCACACTATGGTTAACCACTCGAGAAACTGTCAGAACATTTTCAAAAGCTGCTGCGTCATTTTATATTCCCAGGAGCAGCACACGAGGGTTCTCATTTCTCTATACCCTCCTGCACACTTGCTATCTGTTTTTTTTTCTTTTTAACCATTCTAGCCGTGCTAGTGAGTTTGGATTGATATTTCATGTTTTGGGGTTTTGATTTGCATTTCTCTGATAACGAATGATGTTGAGCATCTTTGCATGAGCTTATCGGCCATTTATGTGTCTTCTTTGGAGAAATGTCTGCTCAGCAGCTTTGCCCATTTTGAAATTTGGTCATTTGTTCTTGTATTATTCAGTTGAAAGTGTTCTTAATATACTCTAGATAAAATTCCCGTGTCAGATTAACAGTTTGTAAAATATTTTCACCCATTCTCTGTGCTGTCTTTTCACTTTCTTGATGGTAGCTTTTGAGGCACAAAAGTTTTTAAATTTGATGAAGCCCATCTTATTATTTTTTGCCATTTGTGGTTTTAGCCTCGTATCTATGAAGGCTGTGCCTAATCTCAAGGCATGAAGATTTGCCTTGTTTTTTTCTTAGCTCTTACAGTAGTGTTAGTCCCTCAGTCGTGTCCAACTCTTTGTGACCCCTTGGACTGTAGCCCACCAGGTTCCTCTGTCCACGGGATTCCCCAGCTATGAATACTGGAGTGGGGTGCCCTTTCCTTCTCCACAGGATCTTCCTGACCCACAGAGAACCCATTATAGGCAGATCGTCACCATCTGAGCCACAGTGTGTGGTGTGTGTGTGTGTTGGGGGGTAGTGTGTGTCTAATTCCATTTTTTTTTCACATGTAGGTATCTAGCTGTCCCAGTATGACTTATTGAGAAGACTGCTCTTTCTACATTGAATAGTCCTGACAGCCTTGTCAAAAATCAATTGATCACTGGAACTTCCTGGAGATCCAGTGGCTGAGAATTCACCAATGCAGGGGACACAGATTCGATCCCTAGGGAAGATTCCGCGTGCCATGGGGCAGCTAAGACCATGTGTCACAACCACTGAGCCCACGCACTCTAGAGACTGTGCTCTGCAGCGAGAGAAGCCACTGCAACGAGAAGTCGTGCGCCGCAACTCAAGAGAAGCTCCCACCCCACCGCAACCGGAGAAAGCCCGCGCCCGGCAGCAAAGACCCGGCACAGCCAAAGCAGAGAAACAAGAGTTTCAAAAATCCATTGACCATAACTGTGGCAGCCTAGTTTTGGACTCTCAATTCTCTTCTGCTGGCTTAAGGATAATCTCCGTGTCTGTCCTTGAGCCAGTAACACCCTGTCTTGATAACCCTAACTCTGTAGTGAGTCTTGAAACTGGAAAGTGTGTCTTCGAACTTGGCTCTTCTTTTTCAAGCTTGTTGTAGCTGTTCTGGATTGCTGAAATTCCCATATGAAGTTTAGGGTCAGGCTGTCAGCTTCTGCAGGGAATCTCAGTTGCTGCTGGGCTTTTGACAAGGACTGTGTGAACCCAGAGATTAATGTGGGGAATACTGGCCTATTAACAATGTTAAGTCTCCTGATCCATGGACACAGATGTGTTTCCACTTACTGAGGTCTTCTTTTATTTCTTTCAACAACATGTTGCATTGTGCAACATAGTTATACTGACTCCTAACATCCTTGTCTGGTAATTCTAACATCTGTGTCAGTTCTGTGTCAGGTTACCGGATTTTTATCCTATGAATTAAATGTTTTCTTACATGTGCAGTCACTGTCCCAGATGCTAGACACTGTGAATGTAACCTTTGCGTGCTGGATGTGTTCCTGGGTATTCCTGAACTTTGTTCCGGGACATGGCTAAGTTATTTGGGAACAGCTGGATCCTCTTGGCATGTGTGTGCTCGGTCGTGTCCGACTGTTGGCAACCCTGTGGACTGTAGCCTGCCAGGCTCCTCTGTCCGTGGGATTTTCCAGGCAAGAATACTGGAGTGGACTGCCATGCCCTCTTCCAGGGGATCTTTGAAACAGGGGGAAAAGCGGTGGTATAAACCAGCCCTGCATGTTATTTGTAAGAGTGAAAAGTTGGAAACACCTACAGACACAACTAAATCACGGTGTCTGTAAACATGCCTAAAACCACATGTACAATTTTCCATGGCCACATAAAACCATAAAGAAACCTAAGCAATTACTCTAAAAGCCATAACACCTATGGCTTGTAGGAGGGAGGGACAGAGTTGAGACGGGGGCAGGAGATGCAGAAAGTCTTTTAGAAAGTCTTTAGTTAGAAGGATGCTCACCTGATAATAATTTACTAAAGCAAAAGGGATCTGGACACGTTTCTATTTCTGGACCTGGGAGATAGTTAGAAGGATGCTCACCTGATAATAATTTACTAAAGCAAAACATGTTTTGGGTTGTTTTCTGTATATTGTGCTTCATTTTACAACGAAAAAAAGTGCTCAGTGGTAGATAATGCTAGTGTGCAAACCACTGTGGGGGGCGGTGGGCGATGCTGAATGTAAATTACCTTCCTCTATTGCACTTTTCCTTAAAGGCCCTCCTTTGAGAGCCTCTTCCGTGTTGCAGCGGAAGAGGGTTCTACAGCTGTGATAGTTAGAAGGATGCTCACCTGATAATAATTTACTAAAGCAAAACATGTTTTGGGTTGTTTTCTGTATATTGTGCTTCATTTTACAACGAAAAAAAGTGCTCAGTGGTAGATAATGCTAGTGTGCAAACCACTGTGGGGGGCGGTGGGCGATGCTGAATGTAAATTACCTTCCTCTATTGCACTTTTCCTTAAAGGCCCTCCTTTGAGAGCCTCTTCCGTGTTGCAGCGGAAGAGGGTTCTACAGCTGTGATAGTTAGAAGGATGCTCACCTGATAATAATTTACTAAAGCAAAACATGTTTTGGGTTGTTTTCTGTATATTGTGCCTCATTTTACAACGAAAAAAAGTGCTCAGTGGTAGATAATGCTAGTGTGCAAACCACTGTGGGGGGCGGTGGGCGATGCTGAATGTAAATTACCTTCCTCTATTGCACTTTTCCTTAAAGGCCCTCCTTTGAGAGCCTCTTCCGTGTTGCAGCGGAAGAGGGTTCTACAGCTGTGATAGTTAGAAGGATGCTCACCTGATAATAATTTACTAAAGCAAAACATGTTTTGGCTTGTTTTCTGTATATTGTGCTTCATTTTACAACGAAAAAAAGTGCTCAGTGGTAGATAATGCTAGTGTGCAAACCACTGTGGGGGGCGGTGGGCGATGCTGAATGTAAATTACCTTCCTCTATTGCACTTTTCCTTAAAGGCCCTCCTTTGAGAGCCTCTTCCGTGTTGCAGCGGAAGAGGGTTCTACAGCTGTGATAGTTAGAAGGATGCTCACCTGATAATAATTTACTAAAGCAAAACATGTTTTGGCTTGTTTTCTGTATATTGTGCTTCATTTTACAACGAAAAAAAGTGCTCAGTGGTAGATAATGCTAGTGTGCAAACCACTGTGGGGGGCGGTGGGCGATGCTGAATGTAAATTACCTTCCTCTATTGCACTTTTCCTTAAAGGCCCTCCTTTGAGAGCCTCTTCCGTGTTGCAGCGGAAGAGGGTTCTACAGCTGTGATAGTTAGAAGGATGCTCACCTGATAATAATTTACTAAAGCAAAACATGTTTTGGGTTGTTTTCTGTATATTGTGCCTCATTTTACAACGAAAAAAAGTGCTCAGTGGTAGATAATGCTAGTGTGCAAACCACTGTGGGGGGCGGTGGGCGATGCTGAATGTAAATTACCTTCCTCTATTGCACTTTTCATTAAAGGCCCTCCTTTGAGAGCCTCTTCTGTGTTGCAGCGGAAGAGGGTTCTACAGCTGTGGGTTGGCGAGCAGTCCTCTGGCAAGAGCGTGCTGCACTCAGTCATGTCCCGGAAAATCATCTCCTCTTCCAGCAGGAGCAGGATCTGCTGGTCCTTTTGCTGAAGTTGCTCTGTGGGCATTGGGAGAAGGGATCTGGTCATCTGACAGGTCAGTGAGAGGTGATGACTGAGATACGCGCGCCACCTCGTGGCAATGCCCGGGACAACAAGGAACGCAGCTTCCCCCACGCCCCCTTCCTGTTTCATCCTGAGGGTGATTTTTATGGGACCTGAGAATGTAACAAGCAAGTGCTGTCCCCCACTCTCCCATCGCCCTGCTCGTTCCTCAACCTCTGCACTCCTCTCTGGCTCTGTCCGTCACTGCATCTGCTCTCTCCAAGAGGACCTTTCACCCCTGCATCCGGCCCCGCCTTCCAGCTCCTCTTCTCCAGTGACATGCAAGCCTGTTGCCCGCCCTGGGCCCTCAGCACTGCCAGGCTGGCTCTCTTCCTCCCACTCCTCTGGCACGTTACAGACCCGCGTGTGGTGCCCCGCTCCCCCTGGACTGCCTTCCACATTTCCTTCTCAGGATCTCATCCACTCCACGGCTTCAGTTACTTCTCACATGCTGACAACTCAAAGTGTTAGTCGCTCAGTCGTGGCCGACTCTTTGAGACGCCATGGACTATAACCCGCCAGGCTCCTCTGTCCACGGGATTCTGCTGGAGTGGGCTGCATAATAATAGTTTCTACATTGTCTCAAATAAACACGTGTTTACTTTCAAACAGGGGGGAAAGCGGTGGTATAAACCAGCCCTGCATGTTATTTGTAAGAGTGAAAAGTTGGAAACACCTAAATTCCCAACAGTGACCTATCTATAAAGTGGGATATTAGGTACCCAATGTTCATATAAAAATGTGAAATGAAGTAAGTAGGCTATAAGTGTCTATATAGAACATGGCTTTAACTCTGATAAATAAAAATGTATACAAAGACTGTTGGTGCGAATGTAAATTGGTATAGCCACTATGGAGAACAGTGTAGAGGAGCCTTGAAAATAAAAACAGAGTTACCATGTGATCCAGCCATCCCATTCCTGAGAGTATAGTTAGAAAAGATGAAAACTCTAATTTAAAATGATACATGTGGGACCTCCCTGGTGGTCCAGTGGCAACGATGCTGTGCTCCCAATCCAAGGGCCTGGGTTTGATCCCTGATCAGGAAATCAGATCCCTGCAACTAAACTGATCCTTGCAACACGCCTGTGACTAAAGATCCTGCATGTCACAATGAAAAAGATCTGGGATGCTGCAACTAAAAAAGCCCCCAAACAAAAGGATACATGCACCCGAACGTTCACAAGGCACAACTTACAAATAGCCAAGACACAGAGACGGCCAGTGCCCGCCAGCAGACGACTGGCTTAAGACGCAGTACACGTACACAGGGGGCTGCCACTCGGCTGTAAGAAAGAGCGAAACGGTGCCATTTGCAGCACCATGGATGGACCAAGAGAACGTTATGCTCAGTGAAGTAAGATGGAGAAAGGCAAATACTATGTACCACATCACTTATGCGTGGAATTTAAAAACTACAAATGAATCTATACACAAAACAGATTGACAGACATGGAAAACAAACTTAACATTACCAAATGGGACCAGCGGGAGGGAGGACTTAGGAGTACGGGATTAACAAATACAAAGTGTTATACATGAAACAGGTAAGTGATGAGCTTCCCAGGTGGCTCAGATGATAAAGAAGCTGACTGCAATGCAGGTGACCCAGGTTCGATCCCTGGGTCGGGAAGATTCCCTGGAGGAGGAAATGGCAACCCACTGTAGTATTCTTGCCTGGAGAACTCATAGACAGAGGAGTCTGGAGGGCCACAGTCCATGGGGTTCACAAAGGTTTGTACGTGATTGAGAAACTAACACACACACACACACACACACACACAGATTAAATAAAACAGATAGCAGTTGAGGATTTACTGCATAGGATTTACTGCATATCATGGCATCTGGTCCCATCACTTCATGGGAAACAGACGGGGAAATAGTGTCAGACTATCACTGCAGATGGTGACTGCAGCCACGAAATTAAAAGACGCTTACTCCTTGGAAGGACAGTTATGACCAACCTAGATAGCATATTCAAAAGGAGAGACATTACTCTGCCAACAAATGTACGTCTAGTCAAGGCTATGGTTTTTCTAGTGGTCATGTATGGATGTGAGAGTTGGACTGTGAAGAAAGCTGAACACCGAAGAATTGATGCTTTTGAACTGTGGTGTTGGAGAAGACTCTTGAGAGTCCCTTGGACTGCAAGGAGATCCAACCAGTTCATTCTAAAGGAGATCAACCCTGGGTGTTCTTTGGAAGGACTGATGCTAAAGCTGAAACTCCAATACTTTGGCCACCTCATGCAAAGAGCTGACTCATTGGAAAAGACTCTGATGCTGGGAGGGATTGGGGGCAGGAGGAGAAGGGGACGACAGAGGATGAGACGGCTGGATTGCATCACCGACTTGATGGACATGAGTTTGGGTGAACTCCCAGAGTTGGTGATGGACAGGGAGGCCTGGTGTGCTGCAATTCATGGGGTCGCAAAGAGTTGGACACGACTGAGCAACTGAACAGGGCCAATATCTTATAATAATCTAATGGAATATCATTTGCCAAAACAAACTCCAAATCACTACGATGTCCACCTGATTTACATATAAATTAACTATACTTCAATATTTTAAGTATTATAAATTAACTATACTTCAATTTTAAAAAATGAGTACAAAGAAAACATGAAGAAACATTAGTGGATAGTTTTTTTTCTGGCTGATGGGATTATAGGTGTTTAAAAATATTTAAAAAATAAATCTCAATATTTCCCACGTTTTAGAGAATATGAATTATAATATCAAAGAATGAACCCCCCACCCCCTAAATGTTAAGACAGCATCCTTGCAGAGGAGTGGCTCCTCTCAGGTTGGGATAGAGGGTAGGTGGAGAGGCTGTGGGTGAAGCTCTTAAGGGGCAGGTGGAGCTGAAGAAGCAGCCTTATGGTCTAGAATCCTTGGGGGAAAGTCAGCTGGAGGTGGGCACCAGCTGGGACTTTAGGCGGCACTTGACTCAGCCCCCAGAGTGGGCTGGGTGCCCTGCCTTCTCTGCCCCCCACTTTCACTACTTCTGGAGGCCCGTGGTTGGCCCCCTGGGGCTGTGCTCCCCAGGGCAGCACTTCAGCCTCCTGCTCCCTCGTGTTCACCCTCCTGTTTGCATGATGTTCTCAGCTGCTCCGTCGTGCCTGACTCTGTGCGACCCCATGAATTGCAACACACCAGGCCTTCCTGTTCATCACCATCTCCCGGAGTTCACTCAGACTCACGTCCATCGAGTCCGTTTTGCCATCTAGCCATCTCATCCTCGGTCGTCCCCTTCTCCTCCTGCCCCTAATCCCTCTGGTGGGAGTCAAAGGCCCAAGGGGAGAGCTGTCCCCATTCTGGTCTGGAGCACCGACTGCTTGCTCAATGCTTAGACCCTCAGCACAGCCAGAGCCAGCTCCGTCTATCCCAGTGGCTCCTGGAGACGCCCAGGGAGGGAGCCTCATCTGCAGAACAGGGCTGATCTCTGGGATCAAGCTTGGGGATCAATGAGCCTCTCAACCTTAGCTACACGTAGGAACCAACCAGAAC
The DNA here is from genome assembly GCA_006408675.1 of Madoqua kirkii. Classification (NCBI taxonomy): domain Eukaryota; kingdom Metazoa; phylum Chordata; class Mammalia; order Artiodactyla; family Bovidae; genus Madoqua; species Madoqua kirkii. The sequence goes on along the minus strand of SJYC01149362.1, from coordinate 125,176 downwards.
TGCTCAAATGTCAGGATGCTCAGACCTCCACCTCCGCGGTTCTGGGCGGGGCGGTTCCCCACCCACCCACCATGAGTCCAATGTGTGCAAGGCCAAGAGCCTAGCTCTATCTAGTCCAACCACCTGCTTTGTGGATATGACACATTCAGGGCCTCCCAGCTCTCCAGTGACAAGGCCTGCGCACACAACAACGGGAGGAGGAATCTCCGGCACCGTGATTCTGTGCTGCCCTGTCATCTCAGCAGCTCGGCGGGGTTGCAGGGGTCCCACCTTGCAGATGGAGAGACTGAAGTCTGTCTCTTCAGCCCAGGGTTGAGCAGCAGCTCCCACAATTTGTCAACAGACTCATCAACAGCCAGAATGTTCACAGAGAATTACCTGCAGAACAAGAGCGGGATTCCATGGAGGGAAGTTCTGTTTGTAGAGTGGAGAGGACCTCGCTGATCTGAAGGGTGGGACATGGGCGCTTCTTTCTTCACCTCCCTTTCCCCACACTTACCTCTCCTGGGTGAGGGGAGTCTGGGTGTGCACCCGGGGTCTCCTGAACTATCTCCAGGGATTTTGTGAACCCTGAAAATTCCCCAGCTTCCTCCCCGGAGACTTTTAGTCATTAAACCTGAGTTAGGCCCAGGGAGATGCATTTTTAACAAGCAGACAGCTAGTTCAAACACAGGGATCTAAAGACTGGTTTGAGGAGCTCGGGCTTAAGGGAGAACCTTGTATCTGCATGTTGGCAGGATGGGCCTGACACTGGCTCCGGCTGGGCTGGTCTAATTCCACGAGCCGTGGTGTGATCATCCCCACATGGGGGACCTGGACCCCATTCAGGTATCAAGGGTGTGAAGCCTGTGGGTCTCCAGCCAGTGAGCGCCCCTCACTCCTGGGCCTTCCACAGGGAGGTCATCCAAAGCAAAAATGAGACACTGGCCAAGTTTCTTTGACCCAGAAGAACCTGAAACGCTATAGGGGCCCTGGCATCACAGTAAGTACTTCCAACTAGGCCCACATGTCTGCACATCCCAAGATCCACGCCTTTATCTTGTCTCTTCCTGCCAAGTAAAAAGAAAGAACATGCTTTTTTTTTTTTTTTTTTTAACAATAAAAGGATGGAGGTAGGTGTCTTCATTCCTATTTTACAAACTGCACTGAGAGAGGTTAAGCATGTTGGCCTAGGACACACAGGAGCAGGGCACCAGGGTATGAACTCGAGGGGATCTATTTCCAGACCTGGCTTCTTGGCTCGCCCAGCCCAAGCCAGGGGGAGGGGACACTAGCCTACGGCCCTAAGGCCAGGCATTCTAGGTGCCGAACGGTTCTATTGGCAGGTGGGTTCTGGATGCTAAGGGACAGGCAGGAAGGAGGGGCTGGGCTTGCCCTGGGTGTCCAGGAAGGCTTCCTCTAGGAAGTGACGGTTCACCTGAGCCAAATGACGGAGGTGGGGACAGGTATTCCAAACCAGAAGCCCAGAGACAAGGAGCCCTGAGCCACGCCGGGTGATGGGAAGGTGGTATCTGCCTCCACGTGCTCACCTCCAGATGTGGAGACAGGACGGGGGACGGGATTCTGGTGCGGCAGCTGCTGGGACAGGCTCCTCCTGCAGCCACAGGTGACAAGCTCAGTGCTCACCAGCATCTGGCCTTTCGTGAACTGTCACAGCAAGTCTGAGTGACACCCTGGCTGCTGCCGCATGGAAGAGGGAACGGGGCAGACAGGAGCAATAACTTGTCCCAGGTTATTAGGCCATCAGATGGCGAGACTGGATGTTGAGCCCAGACTCTGCAGTCTGCGCCTGTTCTCCCGCTCACCCTGTGGCCCCCAGACTCAGTCCGTGTCCCCTCAATGGTGTGGGACTCCAGCCTGGCTCCGTCCCCAGCTCCTCGCAGCTGCCAGGCTCCTGCGGGTGGAGGGAGCATTGTTTCAGGTGACTGGGGCCCCACCACTCTGGACACAGGGATGGGGCCAGGATGGGAACCGGGTTGTCCAGGCAACCGCCCAGCTCCAAAGCTGAAACTGTGGGGGTGGGGTGGGAAATTCAAGGCCCTGGAGGGGATGTGCGGAGGGAGGCAGACAGAAGCAGGCTTGTTGTCAGTGGGTCTGCGAGCCAGCCTGCCGCTCCCTCATGCCCCCACTTGAGTCCTGCCACTGAAGGCCCTTCCCCTTCTCAGGTCTCTCTCCCCTCCTCTCCTCCCACCTCCATCCCGAGGGTCCAGAGACACTTTACCAGGAAGAAAGGAAGTCTCTCAAGGTTCCTGGAGGGAGGGGCAGCCCAAACCTGAGAGGGACCGTTTGCAGCCATCTCAGGAAGCGATGACAACAGTCCAGAGGGGCCTGGGGATGGCCCAGGTTAGCTAGCACACCGAGGGCTTGGAGGCCGGTGGGGCCCACAGCCTCCAAGTCTGGGGTGCACTGAGTTCCACCTCTGTCCACTGGGGACTCCTCTCAGGGCCTCCGAGGAGGAGGACACGGTCCCCCTGGATCATTCCGCCTCTGGGCCCCTGAAGGAATGAGGGTAGGGAGGAAGAGGTGTGCAAATTCTCCAGGCAAGAATACTGGAGTAAGTAGCCCTTCCCTTCTCCAGGGGCATTTGCCCACTTCTCCTGCATTGCAGGCAGATTCTTCAACGAGCCACCAGGGAAGCACAAGGAAGAAGGAATCTCCCAAGGAGCCTGGCACGGGAGGGGTGGCTGGGGAGGCAGGGGGACGTGCTGGGAAGGTGGTCGCGGCCCCAGGCCGAGCCAGGAACGTGGTGGCAGAGGGAGCGCGCGGATTTTTAATTAAAGTCTCCGGCTGTGCTGGGTCGTCGTAGCTGCAGCAGCTTTCTCTGGTTGTGGTGCACGGAGGTGCAGCGCGCGCACTTCTCACTGCGATGGCTTCGCTTGCTGCGGAGCACGGGCTCCAGCACCTGAGGGGGGGGCCGGGGGCGGGGCTCGGCAGTTGCTGCCCCTGGGCTCTAGAGCGCATGCTCAACGGTCAACGGTCGGGGCGCGTGGGCTTACTGGTTGCTCCGTGGCAGGTGGGATCTTCCCAGACCAGGGACAGAAGGATCCCAGAACCCGCCTCCCCTGTGCTGGCAGGCGGATTCTTGACCACTGAGCCACCAGGGAAGCTACTCTGATCCTCTTTTGACCTTGGATCTGCTTCTATTTCCGATTCCAAAGTCACAAAACCGGGGGGCCCTGTTCCTCCCTGCCCAGCAGGCTCTTCTCCGGCTTGCTGGCTTCGTTCATGACTGTCTCTGTCTTGTGGCATCAGTTAGCACACTGGCTTCCTGGATGCGTGGCTGGGTTTCCCTTCGAGTGGGGTGCGGGGGTGGGGGGTCCTGGGCAGAAGTGGCCCCTTCTCCTTCAGGAGCAGGTGGGGACTCGTACCTGGCTGGCTGGCTGGTCCTCACGGAGCCCACCCAGCTTTGTGCCTTTGGCTTCTCCTGAACAAAGGATGGTTCCTCCTCCCTTCTCCTGCCTCCGGGCGACCGGAGCCTGTCCTTGGCTCAGACCCAAGCCAGGAGCTGGTGGGGGCAGGGCAGCAGAGGAGAACCAGAGGCCGTGGGAACCACTCTCCCACCCTGCTGGGGGTGTCCTGACACTGCAGCTGCCCTGACGGTCGAGGGCAGGCGGCGGAGAGAAGGGATCACGGTTCCCTGGCTTCTGGGGCAGCAGCTATTGCCAGGGTTACAAGACTTTAGAAATCCAGGCACGTCCAAGTTCACCGAATGAGAGAAGGCGCTTGGCAACCCCGCGGGACTTCTTTTTGGTTGTCACTGCGCGGGGAGGGGCGCAGAGCTTGGGAGCAGAGAGCTTCGAATCGGGCTGATTCTGTTTTCCGCATCACACCAGGTGACCAGCTGCACCCAGGGGCCTCTCGCGGGGACAGCAGGGCAGGCTCGGCTCCAGGAGGAGCCAGGGACGCAGGAGGAGCAGCACAGGCGCCTGCAGGCGGGTTAGGGTTGGGAACAGCAGCTCCTACCATGCATTCCAGCGATTTCTGAGGACCAGACCCAGTACATCCCTTCGGAGCTACATGCAAACGAGATTCTCCTCCCTGAATTCGTTTTTTTGGCAGTTACCTTGTTTGGGGGTGGGATGGGCGGGGAAAAGTCAGCAGAGAGAGGTAAACTGCCATTCCTCTTTTTCACATAGTAGGATTATAGCAGCAGATCTGTAATAAGCACGTTTTTCATCGCACTTACCTGATGGGAAGTGGTTCTGACTCTTGGAGCCTCTAGGCTAGGGTCTGGCTCCAGGGGAATTTGAGTTCCCCAGGAACCACTTTGTGCTCTGGGGTAGTCCTTCCTGAAGGTACAGAAATAAGGCTTCATTGGGTCGAAGGCTCCCTCACAGCTGGGGAGGGGGGTGGGCCCTTCACCGGGAACCGGAGTACACTGGAACTCACTCTGAGGCACACCGGGACAGAAATAAATCAGAGTCACCATTGAGACTTAAAGGACATTTATTATTTTTTTTTTTGGAAGGTGGAGGGGGGCTTTACAAGGGTCTGAAGCCAATAACTAGAAAGGAAGATAAATAAAATACAAAGCCAGTATGTTGTGGCAAAATTCCAGGAAACACACTGAAAAAAAAATCTTTACAGTTTAAAACTGCTTTTACTTTATACATAATTACAAATTAATATACAACATCTGGGTTTTAACCCCTTTTTACTTAATAGGATTCAGCATAGAAATGTCCATTTAGCATCTGAAAATGACAAAATGACAGCAGAGGTATCAGGTGTCTGGGAACTGGCCTCCTGCTTGTCCTGGGGTGTCCTGCGCGTCAGGGGGGGTGACACGCCCAGAACCTCAGACGGAAGGGAGACCATGGTGGCCCGTCAGGGCCCTGGAGCCCAAGGCGGTCCGGGCGGGGGAGGGCGGGGTGAGCAGAGGCTGGCGGGGCCCAGGGACCTGGAGCAGGCAGCCGCAGTCCTCGGCAGGAGACATGTCAGCCAGCTGGGTCTGCCCGTCTTTAAACCTTTGCAAGATGGGGAAGGAACTCAAGGCCAGCTAAGCTTCTGACAAATTCGATTGGTACATGGAAAGCAGCCTTTGTTTTTTTTTTTTCCCTCTTATGGCAGCACTGAAAGACTTCCGTCTTAAAACCTGGCCAGCAGGCAAGAGATTTCAAAGCGCAGGTTAACTAGGAATGTTTCACTACACTGAAAGAAAGAAATGAAGCCAACCAAAATGAACCGCTGGCCTTCTTTCTCGTCTCTGAGGGTTGATCGGAGCAGCAGCGCCAGGTGGGGCTGTGACCCGAGACCGCCGGTGAGCTTGTCACATGGCTCCGCTGCAGGATGGCGGGCACCGGGCCTTGGCCACCGCCAAGGCGACACAGAGGGGTCTTTCTGGGCGTCTGTAGTCCAAGCATGTCCAGAGCCCTCGGCAGTGGCTGGGGTCCCCTCCGAACCACCCTCTTTTAGCTGCTGAAGCCCACTTTCCAGTCTGTTTCTCTCAACTTGCCCCTGCCCCAGCCCCTGGGCATGGCTGTCCGTGGGGCACACCGGGCCCCCCATCAATGCTGCATCAACAACCACAGCTCCAAGCTGACAACAGATCCTTGGGAGCAAGAACTGGCTATGGGAAAAAGAACTCTAGGGTCTGAGGGATGAATTACAGAGTACTGCTGTGAACCACACCTTCCGGGTTGGAGGTCTGGCCCTAAGGCTACTGGTGCCACCTTTTAGTTAAGGTGGGGCCTGTTCATAAACCAGACACACTAACACCCACCCTCCAAACAAAGGGACAACAAATCCCAAGGGTCTTACAGTGCGTGCTCCCTACTGCTGCAACTAGGGGCTCGGGAAGACAAGTAACAGAAGAATGTCTGCAAAGAACAACTTTTAGTGGTATTACCCTGAGACATGAGAGGATAAAACATAAGGTTCGTACCTTTCCAAATAAAAACCAAAACCTCGTTAAGGAGTTCCTCCCCACAGACCGCTTTCATGGCGGTAGAGGGGGGAATGTTGGCAAAGGCTGAGTGACGGCAACTGGGCTGTTGTTAACCCTCTCCATTTTCAAAGCAAACAGTCAATAGCTGATTGTCGTGGGAGTGAAGCCACCCGTGGGGAGTGTTTAAAGTGCACAAGTCGCCGACCAGGACAGCGACCGCTGAGATGACGGGAGTCCTGAGAGAAGGCGCAGCCTCCTTCCGGGTGACTCACTCACCTGGGTGGTGTCTTCATCTGCTCCCGAAATCTAAATGCAAGGGAGGTCAGGCCCAATTCCCTAAGCTGAGAAGCCTGCCCTCACAACCAGGTGGAAATGAAGGACACTTTGAAACGGAAATCCAGCTGTGTGGCGACCGACATAAACTGTCCAGGCACCTCTGGTGGAGAGCCTATGTGAGGGCATGGACGCCAGGAGGAGGACGCGGGCCTGCCGAACCAGTGACCAGCACAGAGCGCTGAGCTCCCCGGGGGTCTAAGCAAGGCCACCGCAGGCTGGCCACCCTCAGAGCTGTAGGGACTGGCGGTGGAGGGAACCTAACCTTCTGATGTTCAGGCTCTTTGGTCAGGGGGTTGGGGGGGCATATCGAGGTTCAGTAGAAAATCAGCTGGTTCTCAAAGCCTTTCTGAAGGGTAAGAAATCGCCGTGATCAAACAAGGCACATAAAGCCCATGGGTGGCGAGTTTTAACTCTCAAGAAAGGAAGAAGTCTTCTCTTGGTCAAAGAATGAGGTTGGGGTGGGAGGAGGGAGGGAAAGGGACTTCACTCCCCACCCTTAATTTTCCTTTGGGCCTTCAAGGCACTTTGACAGACCTGGAGGAGTGAGGATGCAGCATGGGCTGCTTGACCAGACACAGTCAAAACCGTTGGGCTGGTGTGTTCACCCTTACACACACGCACACACACGGACACACACACACACACGTACTCGGCACACAAATAAATAAAACAAATCTAAAGCTAAAACTTTTAAACCAGACCTCTTTCAAATAAACTGAAAGATAGATATCTCCATCTGCAAGGCCAGCTTGCAATTCATCAACAAGCACCAAGGTACAGATCTGTTTGTTTTTAAAAAGGTTATGTTCAAAGACCCATGCTCCTGAGGGGCTAAAGGCAGGAATCAAAGGCCACATGGAAAGCACAGAATTTTCCAGGGTCTTCCCCACCACAATGACGGGGTAGTAAGCGTGGCAGGTGCAGGGGCCTCACGGGGAAACACCCTGCACCTGTCGGCTGGCGAAGAGCCTCCAGGAATACAGATAAAACACAAAAAAAGAGAGGAGGGAAAAGAACAAGCAGACAGCATTTGTGGCATTTTCAAGGGACAGAGTACAGTAATCATCAGAACTTTAGACTGTAAAACTTGGAGAAATCAAAACTGTGCCAGGCCTCCTGACAGGAGACCCTCCCAGGCTGTACCTTCTGGGCCAGCTCTTTTCCTGGTCTGAACTGGAGGGAACCACTTCATATGCCCAGCGCGCCCACCTGCACCTGCTTTTCAGCCAGCTGTCTAGGAGAGGGCGGCCACCCCACCCCGGAGGGAGAGGCAGGCAGCCCCAGGGCAGGCGGAGGGAGGAGCACCGGGGGCCACCCTCCCCCCTGGTGGGGGCACAGGCAAGAGGGGCTTCCCTGGGGAGCCACTGTGAAGCCCCAGGGGGATGGCCTGGGGTTGTGGTCATGAGCGAATGGCCAGGGAGACCAGAAAGAGTCACTCTGCAGGGGTGACGGGGAGGTGGCCTGTTTACTTCTGTGCTCAGAATCCGTGGGCAAACATCTTGGAAAGCCAATACAGGGTTTCTTTTAGATCTGATGACGTTACTTTTTCTTTTTTCTTCCCTAAAGTGACCAAAACACCAAAATCAAGGTGTTTCAGGGTCATTTGCTTTTTAAAGACAGTGAGCCTTCTTTCACTGGTTTTCACAACTGTTTGCCGTCCCTTCTGAATGAGAAATACACGCAGAAGTGGGGGGTGAAGTGTGCACGGAGTGGGTTTGCTGGGAGACAGCCTGGGGGGACCAGCGGCTGAGACTCAGAGTGCACCCACCAAGTGGTGGTGGGCAGTGCCCTTGTGTGGAGCCGAGCTGAGCGCTCTAGGCATCTGGTGCAGACCACACACAGTCCCATTGTATTCCACATGTCTATACAGACGGGTACCACACGCATCCAGACAAAGCGCAAACTACCTGCTGTTTGATTTTTGGTTCTGCTCCCCCAAATCAAAAGGCAGCCAGAGCTTCAGACCACATTTGGAAACACCCTCTTGGCCTCGAGGCAATCCTGACAGTCCACAACCATCGTATGGACTTCTGGGGCCACCATCCTTGTTGTAATGTGACCTCAGCAGGGCTGGCCAGTGGTTGGGTGGCAATCCTGGGCCTCCTTCCCAACCCTGATCCCCAGGACCGTCTGTCCCTTGGGCCCAGGCCCCGGTGCAGCGAGGAGGGCTGCCGGGTGCGGGCATCGGTGGGGGGGGTGGGGGGGGTGCACACAGGATGGCAGGGGAGGACGGTCACCGGGCAGGTGCCATGCCCTTCTCCAGGGGATCTTCCCGAATCAGGGACTGACCCTGCTCTCGTGTCTCCTGCACTGACAGGAGGGTTCTTTACCACTGTTGCAAAAAGTCAGACACCTACGAAGGCCATCCAGACTGGAAGCATCTCCTCTGTGAAGACCTGCACCCGCTGCGCTCTGGGGCATGGCTGTTCACTGTGCTCTGGGTACCCACCAGCCACCATCTGCTCAGCAACTCTAGTCTTAGCAGATCAGGGAGACTCTGTAGTGTAGTGTAAGTTGCTCAGTCATTTCCAACTCTTTGTGACCCCATGGACTAAGCCCACCAGCCTCCCTGTCTCTTATACACATCTGGGGGTGGGGGGGGTGCACACAGGATGGCAGGGGAGGACGGTCACCGGGCAGGACAGCAGCGGGACCGGTCAGCAGAAAATCTCTTCCCCCTCCACGGGTGCCTCCGACGAGGGGCCGTCTGGAAAAAGGAAGCCAAGAGGGAGAGAGAAATTCAGACAAAAATGCTCTTTTCATTGGTAAATTCTGTCCTGTCTTCCCTAAACACAAGTCCCCAAGGATGCAAACAGACGCTGGGCAGGTGGGTGATGGCTGCTGCTGCGGCGCCCCTCCACTGATACAGTCAATGAGGTCCTCAGTGATGTCCTGTCTATAGATCCTTGAACTCAACAGAAAACAAGCCTGGAAACAGGATTTCTCTCTATTCTCCTGCACAGAAGGGAGAGGCCAACCCTGATGAGAACGACTCAACCTCGTGTCGTGTGGTCTGATCGTGTGCCCTGCGCTGGTGGGCACGTCAGCTAATCCTGAGCTGCAGGGTTCCTGGGTGTCTGGGGTCAAAAACACCCGCCTATCTCCCGCAGGATTAAAGCTGCCCTCGGAAAATGCTCACCAAGCACCTAATATAATAATTAGTATATTATTTTTCTTTTTCCTTCTGGGTCTTTTGGAAGACAGCGTCAGTTTTATTGCTTTTTGAAATGCTATGTAAAGCCTTAAACTTTACAATAGCACATAAGCAATTTGCATCTTTTACGTTTAAATATATTTATGTGGTAAGGGAAAGAAGTTGCATATGGATATATAGAATCTTAAAAAAAAATCATCCTCCTTTACAGTAGAAATTTCTTTATACAAGTATCTCAACTTTTGTCTTTAAATAAAAAAGTTAGTGACTGGTTAAGAATCTTCTGAGATTGCAACAAATTCAGCTTCCCACTGAAGTAGCCTATTACTGGACCAGGCCGAAAGGCAGGGAGGCCTGTAACTGATTCACTGAGTCTCCGCTCCTCATCTAGACAGTAAGCGTGAGGAAGGAGCCCGCGCTCCGCACTCACGCCACACAGAGTGAGAGGGGTTCCTAAAGGCTCCCTGAATTTCAGTTCTCAGCCTAAGTCCCAGCAGTCCTCTATGGGCAGAGCAAATGGGTCTGGTGAGATATATGGAGGTCAGCCTTTATGCTCCTGAAAGGCAGGCGCCCCTTTTTAACCCTTCCTGTGCTGCCAGAGCCGCCAGGGGTGGCACGGCCAGAGGGAGATCTGGTGTGCGACTTACCCCCGGGCTGTGAGCGGCTTCCTTTGCCCTTCTTCTTCTTCTCCTTCTTTTCCTTTGGCTTAGCTAACCCGAACAGGCGGGTGGACGTGGACGTGGACGTGGACACAGGGGTCTGGCTCTGAGCCTCTGGTGCTTTGTTTGTCTGGCTGGCGGAGCCCAGCATGTGAAAAGGCCCCTTTTCTTTGTGTGTCCGAGAAATGCTGTTCCTTTTGGGGGACACTGAGAGTTCTGAGTCCAATGACCCTGATTTGGTTATGGAAGGTGCAGCTGGCAAAGAGGTCTCCTCGGGGTTCGGAGAGAAGGATGGGATCCGCAGCAGCTTGGTGTTTTGATATGAAACCTGTGCATGGTTGAGAGAAGGGATGTGATTTGGGGGACCAGCAGCGTCCTCAGTAACTGCTCAGTGGGCAATGCACAAGGGCACTGGGGATGCTGGTGTGTCAGACCCGTGCACACTCACTGCCTTGGGCTCTGGAGAGCTTAAAATCAATACCCCGAACTCAGTTCCATCCCCCGGCCCCCACCCCCTGCAGTATCTATGAAAGCACGAAATGACCATCTTTGATACCTTGACTACATCTATTACCAGCACTGGAAAGAATGAGTAGCACCTTGGGTGAGGCAGCTCACAATTCCTATCCCCTGGAGAGGCAGGAAGAGCTGCTTATCTGATGACTGATTTAAGTGCAGGAGTGGATAATTATTTCAGGGCTAAGAGATTAGAGAGGTCTGTTCAGGTTAGAGGGCAGGTGGAGACGTGCTTACACCAAGATCCTGGTCAAAGGTCAAACCGAAGATTAACGAGAGGGACTCTGAGTGCTCGGGCAGCCTTCCCTGGGGAACCCACTCTTGGGCCACATGAAGCACGGACGGCTCCTGTGCCCCCCACACATGGAAATCTCTGCGTGAAGGCTGCCTGCCTGCCTCTGGAAGACGGCAGTGTCCTTTTTCTTCCCTGTTCAGGGTCAATCGAGCAACGAATGGCAGCATGGTTATGAGGATACCCAGGAGGCTCTGGCTTCTTTGTTCTAGAACAGCCAGGGACTAGCACTGAAACAAACTCAGGGGTCAGTGTGCTCCCCACATATGGAAGGCTTTCCTTAATCAGCAGTGGCTACAGGAAAAGGCTTCATCCACAGTGGCGAGACATATCGGGAATGAAGCAGAGCCCAGATGTCTGAGCGTCCCCGAGCAAGAACATCTTCTCTCCCCTCTGTGGCTGGGGTGGGGGTGGGGGCCCTGTAGCTGAGGCCCGCTGACCCTGCCACGGCGTTCTCTCACTAACCTGGGCATCAGAGCCCTTCCTGCCCTGTGAGCTCAGGCCCCGCGTGTCTGTGCTTACAGTGAGCTGTCTCTGTTCAGCTACGAGGTTCTTTAGGTTCTGATTTCTCACGTGGCACAAAGCAGAGGGGTTGCTCCCCAAATCCTGGATGGCTGACCACCACCCTCACAGACACTGAGGCTACCCCAGCCTAAATGGGCCAGGCTCAGGGCAAGGGCCTCCCAGGTACCCTCCTTCAGTGGCCTGGCCAAACTACAACCTTTCATGCACTTCTCAACCCCTTCAAACAAAAAGAAGAAATAGACTCACTTCCTCACCTGCCCCTCTGCTGATGCATAAACAGATTGAATAAAATCAGCCTTTATATACTATATATTCTATCTGCCTGCTTTCCCCCGTGCCCGGCACACAGAGGGTAGTTTTTTAAATTGGAGGATAACTGCTTTACCATGCAGTTAGTTCATGCTGTGCCACAATGCGAATCAGCCATGTGCACACACACATCCACGCCCTGCCGGGCCTCCCTGTGTGCCCCCGCATCCTGCCCTCAGGGCATCAGGACCCGAGGGCCCTGCCCTGGTACCTGGCTCGGCCGCTCCGAGTCCCGCCGGAGCTGCTCCCGCTCGCGCTCGAGCAGCCGCTGGGCGGCGCGCAGGCGCTCCAGGTCGCCCTGGTAGGCGCCCCTCCTCTGCTGCAGCTCTTCGCGCTCCCGCTCCAGGTCCTGGCGGCCGCGCCGCAGCTCACCCTCGCGCTGCGCCAGGCGCGCCTCGCGCTCCTGCAGCGCCCTCTCGCGGGCCTCCCACTCGCGCTCGTGCCGCCGCTTCTCCTCCTGGTGCTGAGCCTGCTGCCGCTGCAGGTTTGCCAGGTCCTGGCGTTGCTTCTCCAGGCTGCGCTGCTTCTCCTGCTCGATGAGCGAGCTGGGCCTCGACGCCGTCCGCGTGAGCGCCCGCTCGCTCAGCACCAGCTTCTGGTCCTCGAGGTAGCTGTCCTGCTGCAGCACCACGCCCTGCGGGGAGACGCATGAGGGGGCGATGGACACGAGGGGGGACGATGCGCATGAGGGGGTGATGAGCACAAGGCGGGCAATGCCCACGAGGTGGTGATAAACATGAGGGGGAACGATGCCCACACGAGGGGACTGTGTGCCTAGCCTGCCTGGAGCACAGCTGGCGCCCACACCCAGACTCCAGCCCTCCCCCTGCTTTCTAAGCTGCTCTGGGAAAAGTACTCTAGGATACCCCTGGGCAGCAACCAAGTGGGAAGGTCAGTGGTGCCAAGACTTGGATATTGCAGTCAGAGGCCTTGTCTGGGGTGGAGTGTGCCTTCAGAGGTGGGAGGAGGCATGAAGTGGATTGGTCAGATCTTTAAGAAAGAAGGGACCCGAGTTTGAGGATGTGGTGTGTGAGTGTGCGCCCAGCAGTGTCCCACTCCTTGCACCTCCATGGACTGGACCCTGCCAGGCTCCTCTGTCCACGCGATTCTCCAGGCATTGAGTGGGCTGCCATGCCCTTCTCCAGGGGATCTTCCCGAATCAGGGACTGACCCTGCTCTCGTGTCTCCTGCACTGACAGGAGGGTTCTTTACACTGTTGCAAAAAGTCAGACACCTACGAAGGCCATCCAGACTGGAAGCATCTCCTCTGTGAAGACCTGCACCCGCTGCGCTCTGGGGCATGGCTGTTCACTGTGCTCTGGGTACCCACCAGCCACCATCTGCTCAGCAACTCTAGTCTTAGCAGATCAGGGAGACTCTGTAGTGTAGTGTAAGTTGCTCAGTCATTTCCAACTCTTTGTGACCCCATGGACTAAGCCCACCAGCCTCCTTTGTTCATGGAGTTCTCCAGGCAAGAATACTGGAGTAGGTTGCCATTGCCTCTACCAGCGGATCTTAACCACTGCATTTTAGAACCTTTCTCATCATGAGAGCTAGTCTCTCTTGTCTGAGGCCTATATTTACCCATAAGAAATGTACAAACCTCAAAGATCCAGGCCAGCCACACCCTTGTTGGTCTCCCTCTCAACTAGAACGGACAAAGGAGAAAAGGCACATACCTGCAGAGCGCTGAGGAGCTCGTGGAGATGGACGACGCTCTGGATAACCTGCTGCAAAGGGAATCAGCAAGGCGTCACCTCAGACTCCAGCACGCTGTGTGTCACCTGACAGGAACCCACCCTACCCCACAGCAAGGGGCCTGCGACTCAGTCAAGCACTTTCAAACTGAAAGCACCACACAGAGTAAGCCAGCGAAGAGAAGCAAAGTCAGATCAGAAAAGCGCGACTGTGTGTGGGGGGAGTTACACAGTGAAAAGTATCACAAAGCTCCAATTATTTAAGATGACTGGTACAAAAATGGCACACATCCCAATTTAACCCAACAGAAAGCTCAGAAGCAGACCACAGCATTTAGCGTAGGAGATAAGAAGCATTTCTAGTCAATGGAGAAGGAAAGAATATCAGTCAATTATTTTGAGGAAACTGGGTAAATCTTTTGAAGAACTTAAGTTGGGATCTAGCCTCCCAGAAAAAAAAAATTCAGTGAGCTATAAGAAAATATGAGAACGTTTCTTCATCTTGAAACAGGGAAGGCTTTTCAAAGACAGCAACAAAAAGAACATACACACACACACACACGAAATTTCAACTTTTACTATGTAAAAATGTATAATAAAAATCTGGCAAAGAAGACAGTGACCAGAATGAGGCAAAACCAAACAAACAAAATCTTTGATTTAAAAAAGGCTCTCAGATCAATAAGCAAAAGAAAAAACATTCTAGTAGAAAAACAGGCAAGGAACATAAACCTGCGATTTACAAAAGAAGAAATATGAATGGCTGAATATGTAACATATTAAAAATGAGTCAACCTTATTTCAAGTCAGAACAATGCAAAAATTAAGAAATAACTACTTGAAATTATCAAGCCAACAAAATGTCAATTAAAAAAGAATTCCCAGTGTTGGTGGAAGCATGATGAGAATGGATTAATCCTCTTGTACTGACACAGTTGGATGCAGTATAACCTTTTTAGGGAGAGGATGGCATGCTGAGGAAATAATCATAGCCTTGCCAAAAAAAAAAAAACCAGTATGAGGATGCTCTTGGCTGCATCATTTAGAAAGCAAAAAAGCAGAGAAAGAACTGACCGTTGGAAAGATTAAATTATGGCAACTAGCATAATAATATACAGCTGTTAAACAGCATGTTTTGTACAAACATCTCAGGAAAATGCTTCTCAAGTGTTAAGAGAAAAAAAATCAGGATATGAAGTTCCAGGGACTATTGAAACAAACTGTGCAAAACTATTTTTATGCAGTTCACACTCACATCAACTTAGACACATAAATACATGTCCTGTGGAAGAAAAGGCTGAAAACAGAACTCTACACATTTATTAAAAGTAGCTATTTCTCAGGGGTAGGCTATTTCCTTATTGTTTTCCTGTTTTACATTATTGGATGCTTTTCCAATCTACCATGAACCATGTTTTCCTTTTATCTTATTTGAAAACACAAAAACTTAATCATCAGGCTTAGCTCTTCGGAGAATACTTTTTAGCCCTCATTTAACTTTATTCTTAATTAACAGAGAGAAGGAGAAGCCCCAGCCGGGCAGCTGACTCTGGCTGAGCCCTGCAGCGTGCAGTCTGTACTGGAATGCCTGGAAGCCACTCGTCTCCTTCGATCTTCTCCCGCATTGTAGACAGACACTTTGCCGTCTGAGCCACCAGGGAAGTCTCTAAGACAAAAGGTCAGCATAAAATAATTCAATCCTATTTCTACAGACTAGCAATGAACAACAGGAAACTGAAATTTTAAAAGCATTATTCACAACAGCACCAGAAAATATGAAATACATATTAACCTTATTTTTAAAACATGCAAGATCCAATGACTAAAATCTACAAAACACTAACAAAACAACTAAAAAAAAAAGTCAAAATAAATAGAACACCATAAATCATGTTCATGGCTCAACATGACTAAGCTGTCAATTCTACCCTAAGTGATTTACAGATTCAATACAGGGCCAACAACTGAATACAGGGCCAACAACTGAAGGGCTGCTTTGCAAGCAGCACGGGAGTGGGGCAGTCTGTGTGAAAGCAGGTTTACTTCATTCACTGAAGGGGGTTCCTTCAGGGCACCACAGTGTGCAGACTAACAGGCCAACACGGAAGACAAACAGCCGTCTGTGTTTTAGGGGAAAAAGGAACGATTCCCTGCCTCTGAATTTCTCGAACGAAGCCCCTCAGGGATTTTAGGTGTTCTACGAAAAGCAGGGAGAAGCGCAGAGCACACCCTGAGAGGTACACCCTTGCCCCTCCCTGCCCCGGGTCCAGCTCCAGCCTGTTGACAATGTCACACGTGCAGAGTCAGCTAAGCTTGGAGCCTTCAGGAGGATTTCCTCAGAGGAACCCAAGGAGACGGGGAGATGGAGAAAGACCTGGGTTACCCTGCAGGGTCGGCGGGAGGCAGGGAACCTGGTCTCTGCCAGGGGACGCCTGGGCCACTTTTTAAAGTGACAGATGGAGTCAGAAGCAGTGCTCAGAGAAGAAAACCCAACTGGAGTCACCGTGCAGAGTCGCTCACAAGCTCCTGTCCCGCGTCACACTGTGGCTTTTGGCGCCAGGTTAAAGTCACAGCCAGGCTCGCAACAAATCCTGCTCGGCGCGAGTGGATGGAGAGAGGCCACTGTGGGAGCTTCGCGGCCCAAGTTCCAAGAAAGCAAGGGGCTTCCCAAGGACAGAGGAGCAGAGGCTGGTTTAGGAGGCAGCGATTTTCTGGCAAAAAACTGACAGGACGATGCCCTGGGGCCGACGACAGGACAGTTTTCTCACCCCGGCAAAGCAGAAACGAACAGGCTCAACCCAGCAACTACAACACAGTCATCCTCCTTTAAAGAGCTCAGAGTGTCCTTACCTCACTGTTTCTTTTATGCATAAATACCAGGTTAGCATTTCCACCCTATAAAATAATAATAATAAAAAAAAGTGCATGTAAAGAACATGAAGATTGAGGCAAAAGTTATATTCATTGTGTGTCTAACTTATGCTGTGACGCCCCATGTTCGCTCTTTCTCATTAGGGCAGCGAAGAGGTGACGCTGAACTGTTGCGGAAGCCTTGCAATGAGTTCAGGTGGGGCGGTGTGTGTTCAAACAAGGCTCTCAGTGGAACCGGTCCCGCCGGCAGAGCTGTGTGCCGGAACGTGACGGCCAGAACCAGAGAGGCCCGACGGCCAAGAACACGGGGCTCAGAACGGTGCTGTTTGCTTAGAAATGTGCTTTCCTCTCAAGATGAAGTAGGAAATTAAAAAGGCAAACTGGGCATGCGAACACAATCATAGTGGACTAAATTCAAGATGATGCGCTTAGAGGAGGGCCCGGGAGGATGTAGGGAGGGCGTGTCTCTTGGGAAGAAATACCTTTTTCAGACCACTGTCGGACTCGGTCCTCCTGAGGTCCTGGCCATCATCTCCCTCCTCCTTCTCACCTCCTACACAAACAAACAAGTACTTTTTTCAAGTTGCGAAACAGATTAGTCAAGAAAATACTACATGCACAGCTTAGGTACAAAACACTTGCGAATCCTAGTAATGCTGGCAAAAGGGCAGCCACATGATTATTAAACAGTTTTACTGACACAGAAGAACTAGGAGCAGAAAGGAAAAAAACAGTGTTATTGCCCCTTTGGCTGTAGCTTAGCTGAGATCCCAGGAAAATCTCTTATTACTCAAAATGAACTCAACGCAGATGGAGGTCCCTGAGTTCCAGCAGCTGGATACTTAGGACCTCACAAAAACCTTTCCTGTCTGAGCAGGACAGAGGCGATGGAGCCACTGAGTACAGATGGTTTTTTGCTGTGATGGTGAAGGACTGTCCAGAAGAGCACATGAGCTCAAAACCACTGACCTGGGGGCCTCTCTGCCAAGAATCCACCTGCCAGTGCAACAATCTCAGGTTCCATCCCTGATCCAGGAAGATCCCATATGCTGCAGGGCAACTGAGCCCGAGCACCTGAGAGCCGGTGCTCCGCAGAAAACCACAGTGAGAAACCCACACGCCAAAACCAGATAGGAGCCCCGTGCAGCGACAAAGACCTAGCACTGCCAAAAATAAATACATACAACTATATTAAAACAACAACAACAACAGCGCCCCCCACTGACCTTTCGAAGCATTCATCTGATGGCTGTCAAACCCTCCAAAGGTCTCCGCTCTCCGGGGCAGGGACACGGGCCCCACCACGCCCTCCTGCTCTGCAGGGCTGCTGGCGACCTGCCCAAGCGAGCCTCTCAGGCTGCCGCTCACCAGACCCTGCAGGATCTCCACTGGAAGAGAGGAAACACACAACACTGACATTTCCTCTTGCAATGTGAAAAAGAAAATCTCCTGATTAACACACTATATGCATAGGGAAGATGATCAGAAAATCCCCAAGTTGACTACGAGACTTCCTTTGTTTGGAGAAAGCTCTCAGCTAAGGACAGGTGTTGCAGTTGGATTCTGTTGGAAATGCAGAGATTAAACCTCCAGCTTTATGTGAGATCAAGGAAATGTAAAAAGGTACAGGGAAGGTTGGAGAAGGAAATGGCAACCCACTTCAGTATCCTTGCCTGAAAAACCCCATGGACAGAGGAGCCTGGCAGGCTGCAGTCCAAAAGGTCACAAAGAGTCGGACACGACTCAGTGAACATGATGCAGGGAAGGCAGAGCAATTTACTGGAAGGGGCACAGCTCCTGCAATGACCAGAAGCAGCCCAAGAGAAAGCCCCAGGAAGTGAGGTGCGCCAGTCTGAGAACAGCAGTGGACAGTGGCAGGCCTTCTGCCCCTCCTGTACTGACGTCAGGGGACAGCGAAGTCTGAGCATCTGAATTAGCAAACCTGACGAGCCACGGTTCTCCTCTAGAGCAGCAGTGTTCTACAGAAAGGAGAAAGAGCTGAACGTGGAATAGAAATTGAGCAGGAGAGATGCAACAGAGATGAAGGAAAAAGAAGGTCCATGTGGAAAAAGGAGGAGAGAAGAGGCCAGGAATCTCCTAAGGAAAGTCACTGTCATCTTCTAGAAACACTGCAGGTAAACAACAAAAGAGGCCAGTGAAGTAAAATAAACCTATCTGAGCCTGAAAGTCTCAGTTCAGTTCAGTCCTCAGTTCTGTCTGACTCTTTGTGACCTCATGAACTGCAGTACACCAGGACTCCCTGTCCATCACCAACTCCAGGACATGGTGATGGACTCGATGGACTCAAGTCAGTGATGCCATCCAACCATCTCATCCCCTGTTGTCCTCTTCTCCTCCTGTCTTCAATCCTTCCCAGCATCAGGGTCTTTTCTTCACATCAGATGGCCAAAACACTGAAGTTTCAGCTTCAGCATATGCCAATGAACATTCAGGACTAATTTCCTTTAGGATGGGCTGGTTTGATCTCCCTGCGGTCCAAGGGACTCTCATGAGTCTTCTCCAACAACACAGTCCAAACGCATCAATTCTTCGGAGCTCAGTTTTATGGTCCAGCTCTCACATTAATACATGACCACTGGAAAAACCACAGTTTTGACTACACAGACCTTTGTTGGCAAAGTAACGTCTCTGCTTTTTAATAAGCTGTCTAGGTTGCTCATAGCTTTTCTTCAAAGGAGCAAGCATCATTTCATTTCATCGCTGCAGTCACCATATATGGTGATTTTGGAGCCCAAGAAAATAGTCTGTCACTGTTTCTGCTGTTCCCCATCTCTTTGCCATGAAGGGATGGGAATGGATGCTATGATCTTAGTTTTCTGAATGCTGAGTTTTAAGCCAGCTCTTTCACTTTCATCAAGAGGGTCTTTAGTTCTTCACTTTCTGCCATAAAGGTGGTGTCATCTGCATATCTGAGGTTATTGATATTTCTCCCAGCAACCTTGATTCCAGCTTGTGTTTCCTCCAGTCCAGCGTTTCTCATGATGTACTCTGCGTAGAAGTTAAATAAGCAGGGTGACAATATAGAGCCTTGATGTACTCCTTTCCCAATTTGGAACCAGTCCATTGTTCTATGTCCAGTTCTAACTGTTGTTTCTTGACCTGCATACAGATTTCTCTGGAGGCAGGTCAGGTGGTCTGGTTTTCCTGTCTCTTTAAGAATTTTCCACAGTTTGTTGTGATCCACACAGTCCAAGGCTTTGGTGTGGTCAATAAAGCAGAAATATATGTTTTTCTGGAACTCTCTTGCTTTTTCTATGATCCAACAGATGTTGGCAGTTTGATCTCTGTTTCCTCTGCCTTTTCTAAAACCAGCTTGAACATCTGGAAGTTTATGGTTCATGTACTATTGAAGCCTGGCTTGGAGAATTTTGAGCATGACTTTGCTAGCGTGTGAGATGAGTGCAGCTGTACGGTAGTCTGAGCATTCTTTGGCATTGCCTTTCTTTGGGATTGGAATTTTTACATGAAAATGAGCGACAGAAAAATATCAAAGTCAAATCCCACACAAAGAAAAGAGAGAGAGAAAGAAAAAGGGATGCAGCTGCCCTACACATAATAAAAGCACATCAGAAGGATGCGTCCATGAAGTAAGTAACAAGGTAAAAAACAACACAAGATGCAGAAGACCCCCGTCAGAAGAAGAGACGCGGAAGGGAGGCGGCAAAGCTCAAATAACTGGAAGCAAAAGGGGGAAAAACACCCCTTTCTGAAAAGTAGACTCTGAGAGCGAGTAAACCCACCAGAAAATGACTTAAGAAAACAGAAGGTGAAAGGAAACGTTTACATGTTAAAAGGATGAAGATATAATATGGATAGTGGGAGTGCTTGAGGAAGAAAATCAAAGCCAGCTCACAGGAAAGACACTAAGAGCTTTAAGAACACAGCTCTGAAATCTGAAAAGTTTGCGACTATAACTCAAAATAGAATGCTGTGAACCTGAGAACATCATTCCAGAATCACCATCACCAAGGCATATTCTAGTAAAATGACTTGGATTTAGGGGAAAAAAATCCTTTGGGCATCAAGGCAAAGAGCATGTGACTTATATATTTATGGGGGAAATCAAATTATGACTGGACTCTGGAATGTTTTACGTCAGAGAAAAATGAGTAACACATTTGAGAATTAGGGTACTTGAAGAAACTGGGAACCAAGGATTTTATATCCAGTAGAACAGACTTTCCACTATAAAGGCACAAGTTATCACCAGTATACAAGGACGTGGGGAATATTATCCTCATGAATCTTTCGGAGAACTAAAGAGTAAACTTCAGACATCCAAAATGACTGGAGGGACGCTGATGAGAACCGGTGGTGATTCTTGCAGAATGAAGACGGCAGGTCTAAAAAGGGGAGAGTGCCATAAACAACGGTTGGAAGTTGACAGTGCAGACAAGTGCCATTGATCAAAGAGGGGGTGGGCACAGCATTTAAGAGTCCTATTTAGTGACAGCAGTATTAGTGCCTGTGTGTAAGGGTAAATACAGGATACTTCATAATGTACCCTTAAGAATGAGGATTCACAGTATGGAAGAAGAGAGATACAGGTGTATTACAGAAGACATTAAGTAAAAACAGGGCTTCCCAGTGGCTCAGTGGTAAAGAATCCACCTGCCTATGTAGGAGACATAGGTTCGATCCCCAGGTTGGGAAGATCCCATTAAGGAGGAAATAGCAGCCCACCCTAGTATTCTTGCCAGGATAATCCCATAGGCAGGGGGGCCTGGAGGGCTACACTCCATGGGATCACAAAGAGTCAGAAGCAACTGAGCACGCAAGTAAAAACACTGTAGCTCACAGGGGCTAAGTATGTACTGGTGTAATTCATTACAGCCCCCCTACACACTCATTTCCACCCAAAAGTTAGTTCGGCGGGTGGAGGGCTGTAAACGAAGAACTTTAAAAATGAGTATCAAAACCCACAGACACAACTAAATCACGGTGTCTGTAAACATGCCTAAAACCACATGTACGATTTTCCATGGCCACGTAAAACCATAAAGAAACCTAAGCAATTACTCTAAAAGCGATAACACCTATGGCTTGTAGGAGGGAGGGACAGAGTTGAGACGGGGGCAGGAGATGCAAAAAGTCTTTTAGGGATCTGGCCACCTTTTTATTTCTGGACCTGGGAGATAGTTAGAAGGATGCTCACCTGATAATAATTTACTAAAGCAAAAGATGTTTTGGGTTGTTTTCTGTATATTGTGCTTCATTTTACAACGAAAAAAAGTGCTCAGAGGTAGATAATGCTAGTGTGCAAACCACTGTGGGGGGCGGTGGGCGATGCTGAATGTAAATTACCTTCCTCTATTGCACTTTTCCTTAAAGGCCCTCCTTTGAGAGCCTCTTCCGTGTTGCAGCGGAAGAGGGTTCTACAGCTGTGACAGTTAGAAGGATGCTCACCTGATAATAATTTACTAAAGCAAAACATGTTTTGGGTTGTTTTCTGTATATTGTGCTTCATTTTACAACGAAAAAAAGTGCTCAGAGGTAGATAATGCTAGTGTGCAAACCACTGTGGGGGGCGGTGGGCGATGCTGAATGTAAATTACCTTCCTCTATTGCACTTTTCCTTAAAGGCCCTCCTTTGAGAGCCTCTTCCGTGTTGCAGCGGAAGAGGGTTCTACAGCTGTGACAGTTAGAAGGATGCTCATCTGATAATTTACTAAAGCAAAACATGTTTTGGGTTGTTTTCTGTATATTGTGCCTCATTTTACAACGAAAAAAAGTGCTCAGTGGTAGATAATGCTAGTGTGCAAACCACTGTGGGGGGCGGTGGGCGATGCTGAATGTAAATTACCTTCCTCTATTGCACTTTTCCTTAAAGGCCCTCCTTTGAGAGCCTCTTCCGTGTTGCAGCGGAAGAGGGTTCTACAGCTGTGACAGTTAGAAGGATGCTCATCTGATAATTTACTAAAGCAAAACATGTTTTGGGTTGTTTTCTGTATATTGTGCCTCATTTTACAACGAAAAAAAGTGCTCAGTGGTAGATAATGCTAGTGTGCAAACCACTGTGGGGGGCGGTGGGCGATGCTGAATGTAAATTACCTTCCTCTATTGCACTTTTCCTTAAAGGCCCTCCTTTGAGAGCCTCTTCCGTGTTGCAGCGGAAGAGGGTTCTACAGCTGTGATAGTTAGAAGGATGCTCACCTGATAATAATTTACTAAAGCAAAACATGTTTTGGGTTGTTTTCTGTATATTGTGCTTCATTTTACAACGAAAAAAAGTGCTCAGTGGTAGATAATGCTAGTGTGCAAACCACTGTGGGGGGCGGTGGGCGATGCTGAATGTAAATTACCTTCCTCTATTGCACTTTTCCTTAAAGGCCCTCCTTTGAGAGCCTCTTCCGTGTTGCAGCGGAAGAGGGTTCTACAGCTGTGATAGTTAGAAGGATGCTCACCTGATAATAATTTACTAAAGCAAAACATGTTTTGGGTTGTTTTCTGTATATTGTGCTTCATTTTACAACGAAAAAAAGTGCTCAGTGGTAGATAATGCTAGTGTGCAAACCACTGTGGGGGGCGGTGGGCGATGCTGAATGTAAATTACCTTCCTCTATTGCACTTTTCCTTAAAGGCCCTCCTTTGAGAGCCTCTTCTGTGTTGCAGCGGAAGAGGGTTCTACAGCTGTGAGTTGGCGAGCAGTCCTCTGGCAAGAGCGTGCTGCACTCAGTCATGTCCCGGAAAATCATCTCCTCTTCCAGCAGGAGCAGGATCTGCTGGTCCTTTTGCTGAAGTTGCTCTGTGGGCATTGGGAGAAGGGATCTGGTCATCTGACAGGTCAGTGAGAGGTGATGACTGAGACACGCGCGCCACCTCGTGGCAATGCCCGGGACAACAAGGAACGCAGCTTCCCCCACGCCCCCTTCCTGTTTCATCCTGAGGGTGATTTTTATGGGACCTGAGAATGTAACAAGCAAGTGCTGTCCCCCACTCTCCCATCGCCCTGCTCGTTCCTCAACCCCTGCACTCCTCTCTGGCTCTGTCCGTCACTGCATCTGCTCTCTCCAAGAGGACCTTTCACCCCTGCATCCGGCCCCGCCTTCCAGCTCCTCTTCTCCAGTGACATGCAAGCCTGTTGCCCGCCCTGGGCCCTCAGCACTGCCAGGCTGGCTCTCTTCCTCCCACTCCTCTGGCACGTTACAGACCCGCGTGTGGTGCCCCGCTCCCCCTGGACTGCCTTCCACATTTCCTTCTCAGGATCTCATCCACTCCACGGCTTCAGTTACTTCTCACATGCTGACAACTCAAAGTGTTAGTCGCTCAGTCGTGGCCGACTCTGTGACTCCATGGACTATAACCCGCCAGGCTCCTCTGTCCACGGGATTCTGCTGGAGTGGGCTGCATTCCCTTCTCCAGGGGATCTTCCCGACTCAAACCCGAGTCTTCCACATTGCAGGCAGATTCTCTATTGTCTGATCCGCCAGGGAAGCCCATAACTCACATAAGACATCCAAGTCCGACTCACTTTTCGGACTCCAGACTGCTGAGTCTCTTTGTCAGGTGGCACCTCCACGTGGACGCCTGGTTCTCTGCAGGTCAGAAGCCTCTGTTCTCTGCTTCTGGCCTCCACCCCATCCACTTTCTCCCCGGAGCCCTGGCCTCTTCCTCGGTCAACAGCACCTGCACCCCCTGGTTACCCAGGCTGGAAACCGGGGGTAAGTTTCTCTCCACACTCTGTCCCACCACCCCCAGCGGTTCCTCATCTCTTACTCGCCTGCACACCCCCTCCAGCCCACTTCTCACCCAACTCATCTGGAGAGCCCCCCAGCTGGTGTGCCCACTCCCAGTGGGCTCTCCCAGCGCCTGCAAGCAGTTCTCCCAACTGGCATCAATGCAGATTTAAAGACTTGCTAGCACTTTGCTGGAAAACTGTACCATTCCCTGCTTGAACTTCAGCCTGCGGTGCTCCCAGGCTGTCTCCCATCACTCAGCCCTGACCCCCAGACACACTAGGCCCTCACTCCTTTTTCGTTTTCCACCTAACTGTTCTTCACCTGGTGAGCTGGTGCGCTTTTCCCAGATGTGGCTTCATGTGGCAGTTTCTCGTCAGACTGACTACAGGCAGGATTCCCGGGCCCCACACACCCTGTACGTGTCTGTGGTCCACAGGGCCCATGATCTACGTAGGTCCCCCCCACGGCAGGGACTCCAGTTCAGGAATCACTGCATCCCAGCACCGAGCACTGTGGCTGGCCAGGTGCCTCAGTGAAGACAAGGCTGTTCCTTTCATGCTCATGCACATGGCAGAAAACCATCACGATACTGTAAAGCAATCATCCTTCAATTAAAAAGCAGGCGGGTCTCATCTCTGCCATCCTGCTCACAGGAAGAGATAACGAGACACTGGCTCCAGTCTAAATCTGTCCATCGTTTTTTTTCCCTCTCACTGTTGGACGAACTGAACTCCTTGGGAGCCTACATGTACTTGACTCTTGGCCTTACTTCTTTCCAGAGCACAACACATGCTTCTTTCAGAACACCCAGTAGCACCAACGGGGAAGACACACGAGCGGCTCAGCAGACGGAGCAGAAGCCGGCTCTGCAGGAGCGGGCTGTGAGGCCCCCCGGGCCGCGCCACTGCCGTCGGGCCAGCTTTCTCACCTGCTTAGCGTACAGCCTTGCAGGGGTGGAGACAGGCCCGCGCGAGACAGAGGCCTCGACAGACAGTGGTCAGACCTCACCTGGAAGCACACTTCGCCCCGAACCACCCAGGGCCACACTTGGAACACAGGGCACCGTGGCGGGGGTGACTGATAAACGGATTAACTGGGAAATTCTTTCCCTCAGGCACCTTTCTCTCCTTCCTGTTTTAATCTTAGATGCACCTGTGAATTCCAGCACCTTCTTCCATTACAAAGTACTCAGACTATCGCCAGGGCCCACGGACACTGACCTCGAGTCAGAGAATCCACACCCCCACAATCTAGTGTCAGACGCATCCCATGGGCCACGCTCACTGTACAGGGTCCCTGCAGGACCTGCGTTGGCTCAGACCTGGTCTCTCTTTTGTGACGAGCTACCCCCCTCCCTGGTTCATGCCTGTCCAGCCAGCTCTGGGATCGACCAAGAATCTACAGGGGTTCTGTGTGACGGCACCCCTTCTCCCCGCAACCCCCTGCCCCAACAGGCCCTTGGGCCGCTTCCACCAGCTTCACCTTTTAGCTCCCGGGCCTTGGTGTCTAACATCTTCTTTTCTTCCTCATTCTCGCTAGGAATTCCTTCGTCTTCGTCTCGGTTCCTGACACAACCGCAACAGAACAGCGAGTTATTCAGAGGCCTGTCACCCCGACGGCGGCCCGCCCAGCAAGCAACCCCGGAGGGCAGGGTGCCACTCACAGGGTGTTGATCGTGTCCTGGATGATCTGAATCCAGCTGCTGCGCTCCTCCTTGGAGCTGGCGTGGACTTCCACCATCTCCGGGTCCTTCATCCCCATACTGATGAGGAACAAGCCTTTCTCCTCGTGCGCTACTTCCCTCACAATCAGCTTCTTCAGAGAGATCACCGTTGATTTCTGGTCCTGGAAAGTGGGGAAAGTGCAGCTACCAAGACGGGGCACAACAACCCAACTCTCGAGACAGCTTCCATCTCGGGGCGGACTAGACGCCCTTGAGGAGCCTGTGGCTCACACGCGGCGGTGGATGCATGCCAGCGCCCTCTCTCCATCACCCCACCCTCTCCTTCCCCCACTGTGTCCACAGGTCCATCTTCTACACTGCATCTCTATTCCTGCCCTGAGACAGGTTCATCAGCACCATTCTTCTAGATTCCAAACATATGGGTTAATACATGTTATCTTGTTTTTCTCTCAAAAAAAAAAAAAAAAGCATATGGCTTAACAAACAATGGCAGATTTAGGAGAAAAACCACATAGCTGGTTATTTCACTCACATTGTATCCAACGGAAAATGATTTCCAAAAAGGAAACAAAAATTTAAGGCTATCAAGGTTCGAGCCCTTTCTGGTTTTTGTCATAGACTCTGGCTGGCAAGGTTATAAGGGGGAACAACTTGTAAGAACACAATACGTGAGAAAGACTACAGTGACAGGCTTCTTCTGGGATCAAATGCCGAAGGCTCCCAGAAGGATTCTGAGGGAGCAGAAACATAACTGGAGGGGAGGGAGGCGGGCAGAAAACTGCAAGGGTGCGTGAGAAATGACCCAGAGGACTGCCCTAGTCAATTCTGAGAGGGCACCAGAGCAGTAACACTGAGCTGCACTCATCACCCACCCTCACGGCGGTGGACACTGTTAATTATGAACAGCAGAGATGAGCGCTTGCTTACCAATGACGCAAAGACGTACTTCTGGTCTTTTTCCTGAAGGAAGACCAAGATGTCAGTCAACAGGACGGCTTGAACCTCTGCAGAGCGGTGAGGGGAGAGAGAACCACGGTCACTGGGCAGGGAAGCACCTCCAGGGCGCACCACCAGACAATAAGCCGGCAGCCCACCCACACGGCGCTTTACCACGCTCCTCCCGGGCCAGGGTCTGACACCTCTGCAGGGTCCACATCTGGACACTAGATTCTTTAGAGGCATTTTGAAATGCGATTGATCACCAAAACCCTGTTCAGGGAAGGTCTGAGCGCTCAGTGCTGGAAAGACGAATCCCATAAGGCAAGGTCTTTAAGAATAAAACACTTGAAAAGCTGGGAAGCAGGCTACAGCCACACATTCCTCAAAATGCTCTCGCTCACAGTGTCTCTCAGCTTCTGATCACGCTATGGGGAAAGGCGTGGGGCAGCAGACAGGAAGGCCGCCAGGAGGTGATGCAGAGGGCTATCTCAGTCTCGTCGTGAAAGGCAGGCTTCTTCCATAGGCCCTGGAGGACAAAGGGGCCTCCCGACAGCCACGCCGTCTCAAGCACACCGAGCACCGCACTCTGCTCGGCCCAACACGGCACTGGCAACCTCAGCCTCTCCGTGCCACGGAGACGGCCTGCTCTTCTCAACTGAGATGCAGCAAAAGGCAAATTAACGTCACTAACTGGTTATGCTTGCCGGGGGTGGGGATGGACAGTTAGGGCGTTTGGGATGGACATGCATGCGCTACTGTTTTTAAAATGGATAACCAACAAGGACCTGCTGTCTCGAACAGGGAACGCTGCTCAACGTGCTGCCCCAGTGTGGCTGGGAGGGGGCTCGGGGGAGAATGGATGCATGCGTATGCATGCCGTCCACCTGAAACCACCACCTGGCTGTATCCCAATACAAGATGTTTTTTGGTATTCAAAATTAATAAATCAATAACATCTCTAGTTGGATCCAGAAGTCAAGAGCATGCCACCAACAGCTGCTCTAATTCTCGAGGCGTGTGCAGTGACACTTCCCAGCACTCCCTTAAGGCCGAAGCAGGACGTCCCTGGCGGCGAGTCGTCTGCCGAGACCTCACGGGCTGGCCCCCATCTGTACCACCTTCAGCCAGGAAAGGGGCTGGGGCACCTATGACTCCCACGGAAAACAACAGGCTGACTTCGGCAGCCCCTCCTGGGTGGTCAGGCCCCTCCCGGCCTTTTCCCCCACTTCTGCCAAGACGGGGGTGCCTCCCTGTGTAATTCACAGCAAAGCTATGAGGAACAGAGGCAAGCAGGCCCGAGTCCTGGAGAGGTCTGGTTCCTAGCACAGACCACAGTAATTTTCCACGCACTACTATTAGTTTTGACAACTTAGTTTTTTTAAAAAGTTTAAATAGTTCAGGTATCTGCCAAAAAAAAAAAAAAAAAAGGCCTAACACATAAGTTTTCAACTTTAGTTTTGATCCTGAAGTTTATGTGACCAGAGTCAGTAGATGAGAGAAAAACAATTCTATCCCCTTTCCAGGGTTACTCGACACAGGACTGGCTGTTCTCGGCACAAGTTCACTGGGGCGGGGAGGGGTGAAAATGACTAGAAACCAACTCCTCTTGCTGCTGGAGATGTTTTGGGCCAGGAAGCCTATCGTTCTGCCATTGCTTGGACCACGACTTTGTTCCAACAGCTGGAGTCGATTATTTTTTATTTCGGGAACGAATGAATCAACTGCTGTGTAGAGAAGGAACAAGGCGCTGGCTCCAGGCAGTGGCCGCTCTAGGAAGCCTGCTCTCGCAAGAGGACCGGCACTTCACAACGAAGTGCGGCGGAGGCGGCCTCGCCGCGGTAGGGAAGCCAGAGCCCCTGGCTGTGGTCTCAGTGTCACAGGAGGGGGCTCCAGGGACCACGCAGTGTATCACGGAGCAGGGAGATGCAGAGCCGGCTGGGGGCCGGAAGGGGTGTTCCTTCTCTCTGAAGTGGCCCTGCCTGGAGGACCCTCCCCCGGCTCCCTGCACCAGGGACTGTCCTCAGCTCGGCTGGTGGTACCCCCGGGCTCCAGCTGCTCTCGGCCAACCCCAGCAGTGCACCGCCCACACTCGACTCCACCCGTCCTGCTCAAACCCTCTGTTGTGAGCCCCTGCCACCCCCCGGGATCACGGTCAGTCCCTCGCCTGAGCACATGTCCACCCCCAGCTTCTTCCTCACTCCGCCGCCGCCCGCCCACCCGCCCCTCCCAGGGCTCCACGCTCTCACGCTTCCTCCTCTCCTTCCTCCCAGATGTGACTCGAAGGCCCCTTGCCTCGTTGACCGTTCGTGCCTCGGTTTCAGCAGCCATCACATCACAGGGCAAGAAGCTCTTTAAACGCCTCTGCAGTCCGAGCCCAACTTCTAAGCAGGGTGTCCTGCGTCGTCCACCTGCACGCCTTGCTCCGAGCAGGGGGAGACCCGCGCTGGCCAAGGACGCTTAGGCGTGTGGGCAGCCTACGGCATCACCGACCCCTTGGCTGGTTCACTCCCCTGAGTGTTTTGCCAGTGGGGCGGCTTTGTGTGCTCAGCTCACTGAGGGCAGGGAGGCAGGCTGGGGGTACTCAAGGCTACTAGTGAGGTTCGAGTTACCAGACAGACCCAGAGGATATGGGTTTGATGAGGAAAACTATTAAAAAAACCAAACAGAAAACCCAACAGACCAGATGCACAGATGAATAAACAGATCTCCTAAGTTCCTTAACTTGATGGGAATGATCATTAAAAAAAAAACTACACAAAAAACGAAGATCAAACAGGAAATGAGTATCTTTCATGATCTCTTTTTCTTAGAGAAAAATAAAAGATATGAACAACAAAGTTTAATAAGAAGTCGAGTTGTGAGTTAAACGTTTCTCTAAGGTCTCAGGAGCTGGGAATTCCTCTAACATTTCTTCAGAACAGTTGACGATGTATTTTTACTCTCAGAGAACCTATGAATGGGGCAGCTGATGGTGCTTCCCTCCCGGCAGTGGTTTTGCCAGAGACCCTGACCCCAAATTTGCTGCCCGTCTCTCATGGGGGATTACATTTGCCTTAGGAGCTTGCATCTGAGTATGAAGCTGACTCTTTGCTTTTTAAAAATCTTCTCCTGCCCCTGACTGCACCAGATCCTTGTTGCCTTAGCTGTACTCGGCGTGGTTTGTGAGCCAGCTCAGCCCAGGCCTTTCTGATACAAGACTAAGGACTGAACGACGGCTACTCATGGGGAATGCCCGGATGAGGGTGCCCGGAAGCGGTCTGAGAACACCTGCATCCTGCCTGCTCGCCCCTTGAGCGCCCGCGTGGAGCCTCAGACGTGAGCGGGCCTCACCTTTCAACCTCCCGGTTGCGCTCTTCAGAAACACGCTCCCGTCTCGCACCAGCTTCTTTCGCTTCAGGTCCTCCTTGGCAAACATCTGACCGCTCTTCATCCTCATGATCGACTTGCTGTCGGTCTTCGTGTAGATCTCGTTCAGACGGACCTTCTTCTCGTAACTTGCCACCTTGCTGTCCACGGCACTGATCACGTCCTTCACCAGGCCCAGGGACTGCGTCAGTTCCTGCTGCTCCACCTCGTTGTCTGGGAAGGAGAGGAGAGCTCGGTCCCTACTGGGCAGGAGGGGGGTGCCCTGCCTCCGTGCCCCACGGCACTGTCCGTGCTCTGCAGTCACGCACTGACCTCTGGCTCGGTCAGAATTTAACTCTAAATGAGGTTAGACGTTTCAGTCAGACAGATGATGCGTACTCACGAGCTACGTTCTCTCTATATATGTTCTCTCTATACATATGTGCTGTGCTTAGTCGCTCAGTCCTGTCTGACTCTTTGTGAACCCATGGACTGTAGCCTGCCAGGCTCCTCTGTCCATGGGGATTCTCCAGGCAAGGACACTGGAGTGGGTTGCCATGCCCTTCTCCAGGGGATCTTCCTCATCCAGGGATCACACCCAGGTCTCTCGCATTGCAGGTGGATTCTTTACCATCTGAGTCACCAGGGAAGCCCCATATACAGATATACAGATGTATAGATACTTATTTGGCCACACCAGGTCTTAGTTGCAGTACATGGGACCTTTAGCTGACACATGTAGGATCTAGCTCTCTGATCAGGGATCAAACTTGGGGCCCCTACACTAGGGGGGAGGATTCTTAGCCACTGGACCACCAGGGAAGTCCCACAAGCTACCTTCTAAAGTGGAAGGAATCCAGCATGTTTAGGGAGGGAGAGGAGCCTCCAGTTTTTTAATCTGTGTCTTTGTGTTACCTAATCCTTAATGTAACTGTGGCGGAGCAGGATCAGCGGAGAGAAGAATGAGCAGGGACTAATTCATGGAGAGACAGCAGTGACCCCTGCACTTGCAGGGGAGGCGGGAGTGTCCTCTCCCAGCTGAGACAAGTGACAAGCTCTGCAGGCCGCTGACTCTCGGCTGGGGTCACCTAGCGGTTCTTTCCCTCTCGCTCTCATTCACTCTCACTCTGGTGATGTGACATTTTCATGTTTGCACTCAAGAAAATCATTTTAAAGAGAAAACACAGGCTTCTCTTTTAGTCCTCCTTGATGTGGAAGAGTCTTTCTACGGGGCCTCTGCTGGACAGACAGGGAACAGGCCACTGGCAATTAAGATTGATTCAAGAGAGAGACTCACCTTTGGTACACTGCAGTATCCTCTGGAACAAAACTGGGTATTTGGTGATCCGCTGGGTTACAAGCGATATGCACTCGGGGATTCCCAGCCTCCGGACGACCGAACTGCTCATCTTCTTCTGCAAGGGAGGAGACCGAATGTCAGGAACGACCCGGAGGGGAAGGCTCAGGCTAAACCTCACAGGGACGCCAGGCTCTGGGCAACGGTGGGCAATTCCACGTTTCACGCCCCTACCTTCACGAAGGCCTGAAAGCGCTTGTCTTTGGTGTGGAGGTCTTTGAAGTAGTTCACGGACTGGTTGTGCTGCCCACAAAACTTGCCGTACGTCTTCTTTAAGCGTTCGGCATTCTCCCCCGAGAACTGTGGAGGAGAGCGAGCAAGGTTACGCCGCCACTCGGCACTAAACCCGTGTTACCGCCGTGTGCCAAGGGCCCATGCTACCTGCGTGGCCCAGGAGGGCTTCCTTACTGTGCTCAGGCTTGGGGGCTCAGTCCTGTCTGACTCTGTGTGACCCCACAGACTGTAGCCCGTCAGGCTCCTCTGTCCATGAGATTCTCCAGGCAAGGATACTGGAGTGGGTTGCCATTTCCTTCTCCAGGGGAATCTTCCTCATAATTTCCCCCAGAAGACTGAAATGGTGCAGGAGGTTTGGAAGACAGGCAGTTCCTCAAGAAGTTAAACGCAGAGTTACCATATGACCCAGCAGTTCCACTCCTGGCAGTAACATGTCCAGACAAGAACGGGCACATGAAAGGTCACAGCAGCGCTGCTCACAACAGCCCCCAACCAAGCGGAACTGAGCCTCGTGTCCATCAAAGGATAAACAGGTAAAATGTGGTACTCACACACGAAAACTCCAATCACTAAGGACAACATACTCTTTTATTCCATTTATATACAACGTCCAGAACAGGCAAATCCAGAGAGAAAGTACATCAGTGGTTGCCCAGGGCGGGGGAAGTCGGGGAAGCGGGGGCTGGTGCTGATGATAAAAACGTTCTACAGCTGGCCCTGGTGGCGGCTGCTCAAATCCATGGATACACTAAGCAACACTGA
This sequence comes from Madoqua kirkii, assembly GCA_006408675.1. Lineage (NCBI taxonomy): Eukaryota > Metazoa > Chordata > Mammalia > Artiodactyla > Bovidae > Madoqua > Madoqua kirkii. The sequence goes on along the minus strand of SJYC01149362.1, from coordinate 92,909 downwards.
ACGGCATGTTTCACATGGGTGGATCACACGGCTTATGAATTACAGTTCAGTAAAGGTGGCTCAGAGGTTAAAGCGTCTGTCTCCAATGCGGGAGACCCAGGTTCGATCCCTGGGTTGGGAAGATCCCCTGGAGAAGGAAATGGTAACCCACTCCAGTATTCTTGCCTGGAGAATCCCATGGACAGAGAAGCCTGGTAAGTTACAGTCCATGGGGTCACAAAGAGTTGGACGCGACTGAGCGACTTCACTCACTCACTCAAAGCTGATATGGATATTTAAAAAATAATAAACACAGAAGTATCCATGTACTGTGCAAAATGTGTTCTAACTCCCATTTGTCATAAAAATAGCAATAAAAATGAAGGGACTCACTAGGAGTCTGTCTTTGGAAGCAGTCTTAAGAATGTCTCCTTGGTAAGTCAGAAAGCCGTCAGAAACACCATGGTGAGTTACCTAGGGCTGCTTATGCTGCTTAGCCCGGGGCAGCAGTCCCAATCGTTCTGCGCGGCTCTTCTATCATTCCCACGTGTGCTGCCTCGTCTGAAGCTATGCTCACTGCGGGACAGCCACTGAGTTCCTGTAAGTGGTCCCTACAACACACGCTAGCAGCCATTCCTGCTGGACTAAGCCTCTGCAGTCAGCAAGGCTTGATCCTCACCCCAAAGCTTCATGGGAGCCTTTCCTTTCCCCCTGACCAGCAGAGAAGCTGAAAGCAGAGACGTTTTAAGTGATCACAAAGCAAACATCCCCCAAAAGCAAGGAAACCTGACTTTTATTGTATACCTAGCATGTACGCTGGGTACTTTGTATACACATGGCTTTTAAATTTTGAAATAGCATTAGAAGAGAAAACCTACTGCCCTCAATTTCAAAAAGGGAAAACTGAGGGCTGGAGGCAGGGAACCACCTGCCCAAGCTCACAGAGATCACGGGCAGTTCTGGGACGAGAACACACAGCTGCCAGTCCCCGTGTGTGTCTGTGTGTCTGTGTGCCTGCGTGGTATGTCTGTGTATGTGTGTGTGTGTGTGACAGAGAAGTGCCCGGGGCCCTGCTGTGTGTGCATGCACGCATGTGTGTGAAGTGCCCAGGGCCCTGCTCCCACTCACCTGTTGCACAAGCACATCCCCGATCCTCTTAATGAGAAAGTTCTTCTCGCTTTTATCCACCAGGGAGTCCTTCTTCCGCTCAAGGATCCGCTGGAAGAACTGGCTGTGGATGCTGATGAGCTCGTCCAAGCAGGGGAAGAGCTTCTCCACCATCTGCTGCTCGAAGAGCAGGTCGGCCATCATGCCCCGGCTGTAGACATCGCTCATGATCTTCAGGGTGCGGAGGTGGTGGAACTCCGTCTGCATCAGCTCTGGGGGGGCGAGAGGGCTGGACTTCAGGGATGCCCCCCTCGCTGATTCCCCTGCTCCTGAGAGCCCAGGTCTGTCTAAAGGCTGCTTACAGCCCAACTTAAACTTCAAGGCTGGGTCAAGAGCTGCCTTTTCTCGAAGAGTTTTCATCCTATTCCTGTTTTTCACGGGACCTCATACTACTTTCTGACAGGCAGACTGGATTCCATCCCTCTCAAATGGTGGTTTCCAAAGTTATCTTCACTGGGATTCAGGACCTTCCATAACTGACTGTGCTCCCATTTCCCAGAAAGGACTTGTATTTAGTCTAGTTTCCGCGGCAGCTGAGGAATTAAACTGTGCTGTCACAGGGGATCTCTAAGAAAACTGCATGAATCAGCACTCATACTCAATAAAATGTTAGATAAAACTGAAGCAGATCATTTTACAGAGAGGGAAGGACAGAAATAAGATCATGTCTCTATACCTCAAACCTTTTAAAGAAAATCTAGGAAATGGCTATAATACATACTTGAAAACTGACTTGCCAAAGTGCAATAAACCACCCACCAGACAACGTGAATCGGATCTCAGCAGAGCGCATGAGGAGTCTCACCGTAAATTACTTTTTGCCGCTTGACGACATCTTTCTTGTGCTGTTTCAGAAACTTGCTGTCCACGATCTGACTCCAAGACTCTGCTTCCAGCTGTTTGGACTCAGTCTCAAAATCGCCCATTAGCTGGCCTTCATTCATGTCTGTACCTACTCCTCAAAAAAGGAAAGGAAAGAAAAAAATCGGTGTCAAGAGTCCTGCATCACTGACCTCTAAAAAGCCTCTGCTGGACATTCCTTGGGGCGATAACTTCATGCGACTATGCACTCTGCACTAAGACAGTGATATTCACTGTGTGTGTGTGTGTGTGCATTCTATTAGAAAGCAGCGTTTTCTGTTCAAGAGTGACGTACACTATATTCAACTTTGGTTAAGGGTGAAAAAGTCACCTAAATTAAGGTGATTAAGACATGATTCCTACATGAAGCAGGGGCTAGAAGGGCTCAAGGGAGGAGACCGAATGTCAGGAACGACCCGGAGGGGAAGGCTCAGGCTAAACCTCACAGGGACGCCAGGCTCTGGGCAACGGTGGGCAATTCCACGTTTCACGCCCCTACCTTCACGAAGGCCTGAAAGCGCTTGTCTTTGGTGTGGAGGTCTTTGAAGTAGTTCACGGACTGGTTGTGCTGCCCACAAAACTTGCCGTACGTCTTCTTTAAGCGTTCGGCATTCTCCCCCGAGAACTGTGGAGGAGAGCGAGCAAGGTTACGCCGCCACTCGGCACTAAACCCGTGTTACCGCCGTGTGCCAAGGGCCCATGCTACCTGCGTGGCCCAGGAGGGCTTCCTTACTGTGCTCAGGCTTGGGGGCTCAGTCGTGTCTGACTCTGTGTGACCCCACAGACTGTAGCCCGTCAGGCTCCTCTGTCCATGAGATTCTCCAGGCAAGGATACTGGAGTGGGTTGCCATTTCCTTCTCCAGGGGAATCTTCCTCATAATTTCCCCCAGAAGACTGAAATGGTGCAGGAGGTTTGGAAGACAGGCAGTTCCTCAAGAAGTTAAACGCAGAGTTACCATATGACCCAGCAGTTCCACTCCTGGCAGTAACATGTCCAGACAAGAACGGGCACATGAAAGGTCACAGCAGCGCTGCTCACAACAGCCCCCAACCAAGCGGAACTGAGCCTCGTGTCCATCAAAGGATAAACAGGTAAAATGTGGTACTCACACACGAAAACTCCAATCACTAAGGACAACATACTCTTTTATTCCATTTATATACAACGTCCAGAACAGGCAAATCCAGAGAGAAAGTACATCAGTGGTTGCCCAGGGCGGGGGAAGTCGGGGAAGCGGGGGCTGGTGCTGATGATAAAAACGTTCTACAGCTGGCCCTGGTGGCGGCTGCTCAAATCCATGGATACACTAAGCAACACTGAACGGCATGTTTCACATGGGTGGATCACACGGCTTATGAATTACAGTTCAGTAAAGGTGGCTCAGAGGTTAAAGCGTCTGTCTCCAATGCGGGAGACCCAGGTTCGATCCCTGGGTTGGGAAGATCCCCTGGAGAAGGAAATGGTAACCCACTCCAGTATTCTTGCCTGGAGAATCCCATGGACAGAGAAGCCTGGTAAGTTACAGTCCATGGGGTCACAAAGAGTTGGACGCGACTGAGCGACTTCACTCACTCACTCAAAGCTGATATGGATATTTAAAAAATAATAAACACAGAAGTATCCATGTACTGTGCAAAATGTGTTCTAACTCCCATTTGTCATAAAAATAGCAATAAAAATGAAGGGACTCACTAGGAGTCTGTCTTTGGAAGCAGTCTTAAGAATGTCTCCTTGGTAAGTCAGAAAGCCGTCAGAAACACCATGGTGAGTTACCTAGGGCTGCTTATGCTGCTTAGCCCGGGGCAGCAGTCCCAATCGTTCTGCGCGGCTCTTCTATCATTCCCACGTGTGCTGCCTCGTCTGAAGCTATGCTCACTGCGGGACAGCCACTGAGTTCCTGTAAGTGGTCCCTACAACACACGCTAGCAGCCATTCCTGCTGGACTAAGCCTCTGCAGTCAGCAAGGCTTGATCCTCACCCCAAAGCTTCATGGGAGCCTTTCCTTTCCCCCTGACCAGCAGAGAAGCTGAAAGCAGAGACGTTTTAAGTGATCACAAAGCAAACATCCCCCAAAAGCAAGGAAACCTGACTTTTATTGTATACCTAGCATGTACGCTGGGCACTTTGTATACACATGGCTTTTAAATTTTGAAATAGCATTAGAAGAGAAAACCTACTGCCCTCAATTTCAAAAAGGGAAAACTGAGGGCTGGAGGCAGGGAACCACCTGCCCAAGCTCACAGAGATCACGGGCAGTTCTGGGACGAGAACACACAGCTGCCAGTCCCCGTGTGTGTCTGTGTGTCTGTGTGCCTGCGTGGTATGTCTGTGTATGTGTGTGTGTGTGTGACAGAGAAGTGCCCGGGGCCCTGCTGTGTGTGCATGCACGCATGTGTGTGAAGTGCCCAGGGCCCTGCTCCCACTCACCTGTTGCACAAGCACATCCCCGATCCTCTTAATGAGAAAGTTCTTCTCGCTTTTATCCACCAGGGAGTCCTTCTTCCGCTCAAGGATCCGCTGGAAGAACTGGCTGTGGATGCTGATGAGCTCGTCCAAGCAGGGGAAGAGCTTCTCCACCATCTGCTGCTCGAAGAGCAGGTCGGCCATCATGCCCCGGCTGTAGACATCGCTCATGATCTTCAGGGTGCGGAGGTGGTGGAACTCCGTCTGCATCAGCTCTGGGGGGGCGAGAGGGCTGGACTTCAGGGATGCCCCCCTCGCTGATTCCCCTGCTCCTGAGAGCCCAGGTCTGTCTAAAGGCTGCTTACAGCCCAACTTAAACTTCAAGGCTGGGTCAAGAGCTGCCTTTTCTCGAAGAGTTTTCATCCTATTCCTGTTTTTCACGGGACCTCATACTACTTTCTGACAGGCAGACTGGATTCCATCCCTCTCAAATGGTGGTTTCCAAAGTTATCTTCACTGGGATTCAGGACCTTCCATAACTGACTGTGCTCCCATTTCCCAGAAAGGACTTGTATTTAGTCTAGTTTCCGCGGCAGCTGAGGAATTAAACTGTGCTGTCACAGGGGATCTCTAAGAAAACTGCATGAATCAGCACTCATACTCAATAAAATGTTAGATAAAACTGAAGCAGATCATTTTACAGAGAGGGAAGGACAGAAATAAGATCATGTCTCTATACCTCAAACCTTTTAAAGAAAATCTAGGAAATGGCTATAATACATACTTGAAAACTGACTTGCCAAAGTGCAATAAACCACCCACCAGACAACGTGAATCGGATCTCAGCAGAGCGCATGAGGAGTCTCACCGTAAATTACTTTTTGCCGCTTGACGACATCTTTCTTGTGCTGTTTCAGAAACTTGCTGTCCACGATCTGACTCCAAGACTCTGCTTCCAGCTGTTTGGACTCAGTCTCAAAATCGCCCATTAGCTGGCCTTCATTCATGTCTGTACCTACTCCTCAAAAAAGGAAAGGAAAGAAAAAAATCGGTGTCAAGAGTCCTGCATCACTGACCTCTAAAAAGCCTCTGCTGGACATTCCTTGGGGCGATAACTTCATGCGACTATGCACTCTGCACTAAGACAGTGATATTCACTGTGTGTGTGTGTGTGCATTCTATTAGAAAGCAGCGTTTTCTGTTCAAGAGTGACGTACACTATATTCAACTTTGGTTAAGGGTGAAAAAGTCACCTAAATTAAGGTGATTAAGACATGATTCCTACATGAAGCAGGGGCTAGAAGGGCCCTGGTGACCTTCCTTGTTTAAGAGTGTAGGTTTACAACTGTGAACTGAATGTGTACGAAAGGCTGGGGCAGAAGCAGTGTCTGCGGCACAGGCAGACTGCATCACTTGATGTCCTTCAGTGGACGTGCACCCAACAACTGGGTAAGCCGGGTCACCAGCTCACTATAAAGCATCCGATGCTGCACAGGCAGTTCAGAGACGCATCGCAGGAGCCAGGAGAGCAGGCACCGTCACTCCATCGGGGCCTGCATTCCCGCTATCGGCACAGTCTCTGCAGACGCCCACCACACAGGCTGTGGCCTCCGCTTACCCTCATCAGTGAGGGACTCTGTGGACTCGTTGGCCTTGCTAATTTTATTCAGTGAGTCTGTTGAGTGGGACAGGAACTTCCAGGTGTTCGCTATGTTCTCATCGTTGCCAACTCTAGGGACAGAAGGAAACACATACTGTAAGGTGTATTCTGAGAAGCCATGGTTTGTGAAGCTCTGAAAACCTGCAAAACGACAACTTGGAAGGCAAATCACTTACGGCAGGTGCCTGGCAACGTGCAACATGAGCTATGAAGGAGGTCAGAGGCTTCGAAATACAGCTGCAACCATGAACTTTTTGAACCTTGCAGTTTTATTTTTAAAAACCATAAGTACCAAGAAGAATGCTCTTCTTTCAAACTGCGTATACATTATACATGAAATTTCTGTTTGAAACTCGAGTCTAGCCACAACGCCATTTCCTTGTGTTCCCTAAACACCTACAGAGCCAGCACTCAACGCTAAGCCATATTCTTTGGACTTTTCTCGATCCCAGCTAGCACATCAGGCACCTGGTTTACGTTTGTGGTATGGCACAGAGGTAAGCCAGAGTCACTTAAAACTAAATTTTATTTAAAGGCCAACTTTTAAAAGTCATGATATAAACCAATTGAGATGAACTTAACCTGAAAGGAAGATAATCACGCCACTGAGACAGAATGAGATAAAAATATTTGGATTTTTTTTTTTTTCCTTTAAGGAGGAGGAAGCATTATCTAGCACAAAGGTTAGGAAACACAGACAAAAGGAGATTTGCATCCTTCAGCTCGGAATTTTCCTCCAGCCTGGGTGAGGAGAGCTGCCAGGGACGCTTTGAGCCCTAAATTTGAGGTGACTTCTTTACTTAGTAGGAAGGCAGGCACCTGACCCCGAACAGCCAGCAATATCACAATCAGCCCTGTACTAACCACACAAAGCCGGAGCCTCCACAGCCAGGGGCCACGGCAGCTTCCGCAGGGACAACATACGAGCTCAGGGCAGAGGAGGGGCTGGGAGCCTACTGCCATCCTCAGCCCATTACTCATGACTGAAGAGGCAAGATGCAAGGATGGAAAATAAAATTAAAAGATAAAACAAAACTGCCCTCTCCTCCCAGGTTCATCTGACCAACAGGAAAATATGAAATCTGAAAATGTAAGTGGTTGCAGCCCAACATTCAGCATTAAATCCACCGCTCCTTCCCCCCCCCCCCATTTCCACTTCTTATTTTGATCTAAAAAATCATCCTCTTAGAGGCAGGTTCTTTAAAGGCAGGACTGATCATGGACAAAACCTTACTTGAGATGGTGTTCAACGAGGATCCTTGTTATAGAATGGCTGCATCAAATGTAACCCTCGCCCTGCTTGTCTCAGCTATGCACCGACTTGTTAGGTTACACCTTCCTTCCCAAGAGCATCTTTTTGTCAAATGGTATAAATTATGGTGCTCTCATCGCCTAGACGTCACCTGTGCTGTCTCCACACTCCTACTTACCCAGCGATGTTTTGAATGGAGACGCTTTTGGAAAGCACGACGCTCTGCTGGGACCGTCTGTTGGCAAACACGGGGGCGGCAGTGGTCTCATCGGCCAGAAGGACAGCAGACCGAGGGCGCTCCTTGGGCTGGGAGGCTGCACGGGAGAGGACACCCCCGAAGTGTCAGTGACTCGGGCCCTCCAGCACAGACCCGCCTGACGAGTATCAAACAGGAACAAACCGCTTTAAGAGATCCACCCTGGGAGTGTTAACTGGAGACAAAAACTCTACGGAGGTCAGTGTGGCGACAGTTACTGAAACTGTGGATGCCTATACCTATTGATCCAGTGGTTTCCTTCAGGACATGTTCATGCCACAAGATTTACTTGTTTACACTTGCAGTGACATACGACCAAAGGTATTCAGTGCAAAGTTCAGTAAAAGCAAAATGAGTTACCAAAACAAGGTCGGTTAATGAATCATAGTATGTCCTACTGGTGGGCACTATGAAGCTCTACAGTAAAACGAGGACGCCCTGCGCGAGCCGACACAAAAGTGCACGGTGACATGTTAAGGGGGAAGAGAAGGAAATCGAAGAGCAGAATAAAGTGTGCCCATTTCTATGTTTAATCCAAATTGGTGTCTGCTTTCATTTAAAGAAAAAAACTTGGAGAAGATAAACATTAAGAAATGGAGTTACCGGTGGAGTGTGATGGAAATGAGGCAATAAGGATAAAGAATCATGTGAAAGCACCATGTGTTTAAAACTATAATTCAAAGAGGAAAGGAGACTGAAAGAATCTTAAGGACACAAGCAGCCTCAGAGATGACGTAGGCCAGTGGTTTTCATGAGAGGGGCTTTTTAATTATGCAAATTCCCAGCCCTGTCTGTCCTGTGTGGGTGGGACCTAGGAGTCTAAGATGTTTTTTACCAGCTTCCCAAGAGTTTCTTCTGTACAATGTCTGAGAACACAGATTTAGACCAATTCCTCTAATTTACAAAGGAGGAAAACAACGTGTGTTCGATGTCACCCAGCTAAACTGTCCTCATAACTATTCCTTGTGCTGTTCATCACTCAGTCGTGTCCGACTCTTTGTGACCCCATGGGCTGCAGCATGCCAGGCCTCCCTGTCCCTCACCATCTCCCGGAGCTTGCCCAAGTTCATGGCCATTGCACACGCCCAAAGAGGACACTGGAGCTCTGATTTCGGGTCAGGGGGTCACACTGACATCTGGGCAACAGATGATCTTTCCGGGGTAATGAAGCTCCAGTCTCAGATGCGAGCAGCACTGTCCGTCCAGCCCTAGGGGCATCAAGGGCTGAAGGAAAGGGCTGGGGCAGCTGTTACAGCTTCACCGTATTACAGGATGTGCTTGACTTAATGAAATGGATAAAGCCATTCAAATTCTATTCAGAAGAAGGTGATGTAATCATCAGAAACCTGCCACACAGTGGCATGACCAGACCCTTCTTGCAGGAAATATGCAGGACACCAGGAGATGGGGGGCCTCGCCCAGCAGGGAAGAAGGGCAAGAGGCAGAGAGGCGAACAGGCTCTAGTGTGAGGGACTGGAGTACCTCAGGGTCTCCGAGGGAAGCTGGTGAGCAGATAAAATACGATGGACGAGCAGTTCCCCGGGGGGCTCAGCGGTAAAGAACCTGCCCGCCAACCGCAGGAGACAGGGGTTTGATCCCTGGTCCGGGGAGATCCCACGTGCTGCAGGACAGCTAAGCCCGAGTGCTGCAACTACTAAGCCCTTGGGCTCGAGAGCCCGCGCGCCACAGAAAAGCTTCCGCAACGAGAAGCCCGTGCACCGCAACCAGAGAGCAGCCCCTGCTTCCCGCAACTACAGAAAAGCCCGTGTGGCCACAAAGACCCAGCACGGCCAGAGAGAAATAAGTAACATCATTAAAAAAGACATCAGATGGAGGGAGAAACATCAGTCCTTGAATGGGGAAGTCCCTGACGTGAGGATGTGGACAGGCGGACGGGAAAAGAGGGCCTTCTGAGAGGAGGACCGTCTGAAGGAAGGGAGAAATGCTGGCGCAGCGCTAACGTGAAACGGGGATGGCAAGCAGAGGAGGCAGGCGGGGCGCGGGCAGGCAGACCAGGGCGATGGCTGGAGGAGCAGAGCCAAGTCAGCTGTCGAGAGCAACGTGCTTCAAGGGCAGCATGGGTGTGCGGGGAGGTGAGAGCGCTCCGTGGCTGCTGGAAGCCTTCCCCGCTCAGGGAAGCTGCCCACTGTCTCTGAGCCCCGGCACCCTTGCCCGCGAAGGCCACGGCAGCGGGAGCGTTCCCACTGAGGGGAGCCCACCGCCAAGGGCTTCACGGGCGTCCTCACTTAAACCCGACGACCGCCGGATGACACCACCACATCCTTCCACGGAGGAGGAACACGAGGTATGGGGGGTGGGGGGGAGCCGTAAATATTTGTCTGAGGTTATGCAGCTGCTAACACATTATTCACTAGACGATTTTTGCAGAAACTAACACGTGTGGCCAGCAATTTGTGAGGTAGGTGGATACCAATATAGTCATAATGTTCAGGTAACAAAAGATGTATTAATATGCCTCTGGTTAGTACTTTGTTAAGTAGGGTGCTAGGACTCAAATCCATACAATCTGAGTCCACCACCTGGACTCTTACTGCTACGTTACCTTGGTGGGTAAAAGGGGAATAAGAATACACATGGGGGCTAGAGCTAATATAATAGGTAGCTTTGGGGAAGACCTTTTTTAACTGATTTGAAAGAAAGCAGATTTCTGAAAGAAGAGATAAATGTCATAGAGCCAAAAAGAAAATTTAGTAAGAATAGGCTTGTAAAAGGTGTTGGGATGGGTTGGATCATTGGTTAAAGTCAGTGACAGTCTGACATAACTTTCGTCTAGGAATTTACATGCAAAGACAGGTAATAACTCGACTTTCGTCTGCCAGGACTCCACACCCTCGCCGCAGCACAGCCTGAGTGGCGGCTCCGAGCCGTCTGGAAGTGCTTAGAACAGTGGGCCGGGGGCAGCGGTCCTCACGCTCAAGTGTGGCCACCGTCATCACCTGGAGCGTCTCCTAAAACAGGGCACCGGGCTCCACCTCTGGACTCTCTGATGTTGTAGTCTGGGTAGGGCCCCAAACTGGCACTTATAATTGATCCAGGAACTGGGCCTTGAAAACACAGCCTGGGGGCGAGTCTCAACGGGGTTCTGTGAGCTAATTAACATGGTATTCATTACTGCGTAATTTATGGCAGTGGGTGGAGACAACTCAAGTCTTTGGGGGAACTGGCAATTAAAATGTGGTAAGAGATATTTTCAGAGGTACACATATGTCTGAAGATACGGCCGATTAGAGAGGTTTGCATTACACAGACCAGTGTGTACTAATGAGGGGAAAGGAGAGAGAGAGAATGGAGAATGAAAAGGGGAAATCATTCAGCAAAACCAAAGTGGAGCTTTGCTCAGACTGGACAAGACAGGCTGATGTGATGAAGTGTGATGAACTCAATCTGTGTACCCCTTGAAAAAAAGAAGAAAAAAAAAAACACCCCCAAACTACATAATTTCCGTTTGTCAAGGAGTTTAATAAGCAAGGTCTCATTTGATGTTGAGAGCACTGAAAGCAAGTTTCACTGCTGACTCATGGAAAAGGAGCTTTAAAAAACATGGGGGTCACTTGGTTAAATAAACAAGGCTCAGGTGCTGCCTTGTAAGCTCGCTCACACACACACACACACGCACTCACTCAGGTGCTGCCTTGTAAATGCACACGCATGCGCGCACGCACACACGCACACACACACACACACACACACACACACACACACACACGATCTTCCAGAGGGTCTGATGGTAGACTGCCAAGCTTTCAGTAAACGAAACTGCAGCCTTCTCTACGTTACCACAAAACAATCCCATTCAAACCATGATTAAGAACAAAGGGGCATGCCAAGGTGCGAGTGAGTGCTGAGCGAGCTGTGAGGGGCGGCTGGCCACTTACACTTGTTCCTCGTGATGACTGTGGGCAGCGAGGACGTGTCGTGTGCCTGCAGGTTCCCCTTGGGCTGCTGCAAGGGAAAGAAATGATGAATCTCACAAGTTCTGATGAATTTTACAACTTATCTTCTGTTAAGTCTCAAGAGGCCTGGAACACAAAGCCAGCTGCTCCCGCTGCTGCCAACGGTCCTCAGGGTCCTACTGAGACACAGCCACCCGCGCTGGCTGTCGCCTGAGCCCGCCTGGCCTGAGACTCTGCGAGAGCTGTCTCCTCTGCCTGGAGCGCTCCTCTGCCTTCACAGGCCAGGCAGTCTCCTGTTTCAAGGTCAGACCCCGGGGGCAGAGCCACCGTGAGCTTCCGTCTTCTCCTCCCGTGAGGAAGCGACTGGCACCCCTCAGAACGCTGTGCGTACCCCCCTAGTTCTCTCCTTATCTGCGGTCACTGTCTGCGCGCCCATCCCCCCACGACGCTGGCTCCCCACGAGCAGCATCTGTGCCCTTTTCATTCCCACCTCTCCAGTGACCAGCATCTATGTTAAGGTGTTAAATAATTCTTAGGGAAAGTGCTAATTTTAAGACTTTTTTGTGGCATGGAATAGAGACACCATGTGAGAAAACGGGTTGAAACAATTCGTCTGAAATAGATCATTAGTGGAGAAGGGTCTGTTTAGAGTGGGACGCCCCCCTCTTTAATGACACTCTTACACAGGGTAGGCTATGCCCCCGTCGCTGTCTTTCTCTGGCACAGACATTCACACCAGAGGTCACAAATTCAAAGGCCCATGGGATCAGGCAGGTGACAGGAGAGAGGCACGTTGGAGGGGCAGGAGGCAGCAGCCTGGGCCTGCGCATCTTGTCCGGAGGAGGCAGCAGCCACTCAGCCCAGTGGGCTGTCACCTCCATCCGCCTCTCCACCATCTAAGGACCTACAGCCCAGATTCCGTTCTACAGGCTCAGGAGCTGCCAATGGATCAAACGTTCCTGACTTCAGACTGCCTGCCAATTTGATGCTTACATACACTCCAGTGGGGGGAAGGCACAGATCACAGAAAGTAAATGTAATAAATACACAGACCCTAAGAAGGTGATATTCTGCATTAGTCATTCAGTTGTGTCTGACTCTTGATGACCCCATGGACTATAGCCTGCCAGGCTCTTCTGTCCATGGACTTCTTCAGAGAAGAATACTGGAGTGGGTTGCCATTCTCTTCTCCAGGGGATCTTCCTGACCCAGGGATTGAACCCAGGTCTCCTGTACTGCAGGCCAGTTCTTTACTGTCTGAGCCACCAGGGAAGCCTCAAGAAGGTGATAAATACTATGGAAAGAAAAGTTCAGCCCTTGGACAAAACTTCTGTCCGTGGGCTGAGTAAGATCCAGGGCACAGAAGCCTGTTGCCTTTACACCAGCTCAGTGCTTCTCAAAGTGCAGTGCTCGGACCAGCAGCACAGCAGCTTCTGGGAAGTTATTAGACAGGTAAATTCCATGGCCCCACTCACCCAGAATCAGAAATTCTGGGAGGGGGTCACTGGCCCAGTGTCGTTTAATAACGAGCCCCCGAGGTGACTCTCAAGTCTGAAGCTACTTCACTAGATAAACGTGTTTAGCTACCGAAGCAAACAGCACACTAAACACACGTGCAGATGGAGCTGGAGAGCACTCTTCTGACAAGAACAAAGACAGTTACGAGTGACTGAAACACTGAGAAACCACACGGGCCACCTAAACGCCCATCTGCCCCCAGAGTCGCACTCTACGAGGACCTCCGACGAGCACTGGGCGTTACTATGTGACGAGCATACTCAGAGCCTGGACCACCGTCCACTTCCCTTGTGTGATCTACGTGAGCCGGTGAAGAAAAGGGATGCCGGGCAGGCTGGCTCATAACCCTGCCCTCCCCGTTGTCAGCACGCCAGAGCCCCTGATTTCCGCCTGCTGCCCTTGTGGTCCCCAAGGAGGAAGGCAGGAGTGTGAAGAGCAGAGCAGGTCTGCAGACATGGGTAATAAGAAAGTCGCCGTACTGGTGACACAGATCACAATCGCAGTGAAACGTGTGTCTAATGTGGACAAATTCTGAAAGCATCTCATCTTCCGAAAGCCACAAACTCCCGAGTGTGTCAAGAAGAAATGAAACATTTTGCGTTACTATAATCTCAAGGAGGTACCGAATGATGAAAAGACAAACAGAAACTCTAAGCCCAAGTCTCCCAACTCTCAGGATTTCATTGGTTCAGGCAGAAATGTCTTACCTTCATCTTGACCTTTGCACAGGAGATCAGACTTTCTCTGCAGCTTTTGTGGACAAAGGCGCCACAATCTGAAAAGAGAGCAGGATGCGAGGTGACATTAAACACACAGTGACTAGAGGCCACACTGACCTTCACTGCCAGGGTGGCCTACAGACCGCCGAGGGAGCCGCTCACAGCAGGGCGTGACCACCCAGGACAACAGACTGCAGCCTCCTCCAGGAAACAGGCGCGTGTCATCATTAGGAGGAGGAGAAACAAGAGCAGTTGCCGTCTCTGATTAATAAGAATGAGAAACCTGGCACTTCTCAGGCAGGAAGCCGAGAGGCTACCAAAACTAAGAGTGAAAGTGTCTGCCGTGGATGGGAATATGCATCACAACACATAAGTGATACGGAACTGTATGCACATACAGTTCCTTCCTGGAGGAGGAAATGGCAACCCACTCCAGTATTCTTGCCTGGGAAATCCCATGGACAGAGGAGCCTGGTGGGCTACAGTCCATGGTGTTGCAGAGAGTCGGTCACGACTGAGCACGCACGCATGCACGCACGCACACACACAGACATTAACATGAACATGTAAGAACACCCACAAATGATACATAAATGCACCCCCATCACAGGGGCTTTGATATCTGTACGACTGCGTCAAAAGCGGAGTATGAATCTGAAAATCCACCTGTTTGTGTCCTTTTTACTTGGACTCTATCCACCCTGAGTTTTTTTGCAAAACCCCGGGTCAAGAGCTGCAGGAGAAAAGGTCATCAGAATTACCCCTCAGCACCTCCAGGAGCCCTGACTCTAGAGAAAGCAGGAGACTTCCTGAAAGATGAAGCCGCGCCCACGATCTGCTGAGGACATGATTTTCAGCTCAACTCCTAGACCCACAAGGGCTGCTGACAGAAAAAACCCAGCCCTCAGGGCCTCAAGAGGGCCAGCATCAGCTTGTCCTGCTGCTATGAAGTCATAAGCTGAGCTGGGCCAGGAGGCTGAAGGGGAAGTAAAGCTAGAAAGAGATCTGTCTGTGGGGATCCCACGGCAAGAGCCTCCCCAGGGCCAGGCTCCCTGAGAAAATCAACAGGCACCACCCTGCAGCAACACTTCCCATTCTGACTCAGGAAGGACCGCAGGTCCTTGCATGGTCACCCTTGAATCAAGGGCAGGATGCTCTCCTGACTTACATGCCCGGGTTCTGAGGATATGAGCGTGGAAAAGGCCAGAATCCCAGACCCCAGCGCCTTCTCCATTTCTTCCTCAACATCTGCTAGATTCACAGGCCTCTTTCCTAACACCACCAGTCACAGAGGATTGGATGATCCTACGATTTTCTCCTCCACTGAGTAAAGAACCTGCCTGCAATGCAGGAGACCCAGGTTCAATCTCTGGGTCAGGAGGATCTCATGGAGAAGGGAATGGAAACCCACTTCAGTATTCTTGCTTGGAGACGCTCTCAAGGACAGAGGAGCCTGGTGGGCTACAGTCCCTGGGGTCACAGAGTCGGACACTACTGAGCGACTAACATTCTTCTCCACTGAGTGAGTGTTCCTTCAGGGCAGGGTCTCTCCATCTACTGCTGAAACTTTAATTAAGCCTCCCTAGCACAGTGCCTGCCTCATGCTGCCTAGTCCAATGTCTTTTTTAGACTTTAAGCTTATTTTATACAAAAGCCAAATGCCCCGTCACAGCCTTGATCCCAGGTCAAATACGCACTTCTAACATTAAAAGGCGCGCGAGAGACACAGCCGTCATCACACTAAGTGTGTTTCAGGTCCTGGCTCCCTGACTTAGTTACTGGGACTCTAGGCCGGTTCCTCCTCCATAGGCCTCAGTCCTCAGATCTCCAAAGTGAAAAGACCGCATCTGCCAGCCGCCCTCCCGCCCACCGCCAGTTCCCTTTCTCTGAGCTTCTGTAAGACTCATGTTGCATCTCTTGAAAGAGATGATTTTTCAAAGTAAATTACTTCAAAATGTTCTATGAGGCTCATGCTGCAGAAGAGTTTTCAACTTCTTAGTCACCCGAATCGTCACTAGGACACACTCATCCTTCAGGGCCCGGCTGGGGCAAGTTCACACTGGAGGAATCATGGCAGACAGATATAACCCCCATGAAGGCCACCAGGGGCAACTCTATTTTGGTCAACAGGATGGCCCCGAGCAGGAACTAGTTTGCAAGTGGGATGGGGTGAAGCTTTGCTCTGGGCCTTTCACTCTCAGGCCTACCGAGCCTTCTGTCGAGTAACTTCTAGCTTCACCCCATGAGAAATCCAATCTCCGGTAATTTGTCTGATGCTTTTCAACTAGAAGAGGCACTCAAGTTCATTTCCCAATGTCAGCATGAGGGGAGACTCTCCTGGGAAGGGTTTATTCACGGAATCAACAAGAGGAAGCAACCTGGAGGGTTCTCAGTCAGAACTCCATTCTTGCTTCCACTGTCTTCTCCAGGATGACACTGCAAGGGAGCCACACAGATGCTGTGCTCGGGGCAGTTTCTACTGTTTGTGATTATGAACACTTCCAGGATAAGTCATGAAGTTGCCCCAGAGGTCAGCAGTTATGAAAGGGTTATATATGCCTGAATATTAATGCCAGGGTTTCTCAGCAACATCCCTTTCTGGGCACAAGGAAGCCTTTGCAGAGAGAGCCCCCTGGGGAGTGACTCATTCTAATCATCGAAAAGGAAATCTTTTGAGGATACTTTTCTCAAGAACTGGAAATCATTGCTGCTGCTGCTGCTAAGTCACTTCAGTCGTGTCCGACTCTACGTGAGCCCATAGACCGCAGCCCACCAGGCTCCCCCGTCCCTGGGATTCTCCAGGCAAGAACACTGGAGTGGGTTGCCATTTCCTTCTCCAATGCATGAAAGTGAAAAGTGAAAGTGAAGTCGCTCAGTTGTATCCGACTCTCAGCAACCCCATGGACTGAAGCCTACCAGGCTCCTCCTCCCATGGGGTTTTCCAGGCAAGAGTACTGGAGTGGGGTGCCATTGCCTTCTCCGAACCTTGTTAAACTGTCAAGTTCTCTGCTATTTGGAAATAAGGATACGTTTTGACTAAGAAATCATCATACTGCTCCCAGAAAAGAGAAGAATCTCAAACAGAAATCCAAATAACTCCTGAGACTCCAATGCCTTTGTGCCCTTCTATACATCATGCAATGAAACTCACATTCCAGATCTAGACTCTGGTGAACTTTCATTAAAGGCTTTAAGCCCCATGAGCCAGTGGCCTTCCAGAAAGGGTCAAAGAGGAAACAGGTGGGCCAGACCAAATTTGTCTTTATTGATTTATATTCAAAACTTTTTTCCACTTACTTCTCAGAAAGTGACTCTTTTAATGGTGCCCCATCATCTTTTTAGGATAAGTGGAAGTGTTAGCTGCTCAGTCGTGTCCAGCTCTTTGTGACCCCATGGGCTGTAGCCCACCAGGCACCTCTGTCCAGAGTTCTCCAGGTAAGAACACTGAAGTGGGTGGCCATCCCCTTCTCCAGGGATCATCTCAACTCAGGGATCGAGCCTGGGTCTCCTGCTCTGCAGGCAGATGCCTCACCATCTGAGCCACTCCTTACTCAGCTTGATTCAGCCCATCGTGCGTGTGCACTTCCAGCCCTTGCCGTGTTCTGTCACACCTCTGCGCTCTGAACAAACTCCTTCCTGCAACTGTGTCCCCTGCTCTCTCTTCCTTCCCTGACTGGGTTGGCAGGACGCAGCTCTCTGAAGCCTTCTCTGACTCTCCCAGGGAAGTAGACCCCCAGTGATCTCGGAGCTTCTGGAACTCCACACCCGCCTCCACCGTGTACTGTGCCGTGCCGGTCTCCCCTCCTTGCTCCGCAGATGCCTGAGACCGCGGCCCAGTCCTGCTGATCCAACGTGTCCTCACGCACAGGCTTCTCAGCTCCCCTTCCTCCCTTTTTTGTCTTTCACATACATTGTCTTTAACCCCATTCTTCCTTGCTCTCTCTGAGTCTTGCCTAAGTGTCCAAAGAGAACCTCTTCTTCATAATGTTTTACTTACACAAAATAATACTTTGAAACATGGGTGAAAAAAATATGAGGAAAACTAATGAATTCATATCACGGCCAAAGAAACCACCGATTTTGACATGGAATTAAAATGGAGAGCCACATCTAACAACCCTATCTTAAAAATGTTTAAAACTGATCATCAAACAGTAAGATGAAGAACCAAATAGAAAAACGGAATAAAGATTATGAACAGGCAATTCACAAAAACCATAGTTTCATCACCCTATAGAAAATTAAACAGTGGGAGTGGTGCAATTACTTTTAAATAGATTTTAGGGATATTCAAGTTCTCAGACCAGTGTTTGAGATTTAAAGGATAATTCCAACTGACGTACCGTAAAAGCAGCAGCAGTATTTTTAAAATGTACTTCTGGTAAACAACTTTTCACACAATCCACTGTTCTGGTTAACTGAGACACACGTCCCCAAAGCCACAACCCAGCTGAAGCGTCAACATACTTTATAATATGGCCACAAGCCTGAGACATAAACAGTCTGCACACACGTCTGCTTAACACACTTGAGAACCTACTTGAAAACCACTCAACTTGTTATGCGGCTGTCCTGGACTCGGTTCACGGTATTGGATTTAGCGGTGCATGTGGGCGATTTAGAAACTTTGGCCCAGCTGACATCAGCTGAAGTCTTGAGGTTAAACCCTCTGTTTTGGAAAACAGACAATTACCAAGAACATACGAATTGAAGACAATCTAATACTACTTTCAAGCTTCCGGTCACAAACTTTATGTTGTTAGGGAGATCAAATAATTATTTGGCCTTTTATTTATTCCTAAGAGCAGTAAGCAACACGCTTTCTTCCACAGTTCTTCAAAAAGGCCGTGGCACTGTGGTCTACGGGAACAGAGCCGACCCCTAACTAAGACTCCTCTGAACTAAAAAGCAAACAGCCCAGCCTTCAGCTTCTTTCCTAGCTACACAGAGGCATCAAACAAAATATGAAGGAAAACTCACAGGGCTGTGAGCGTGCATCTATTCGTTGCTTCACCTTTTCAAAACGCTGCCACCAGAGCTTTGGTGAACTGTTATATACCATACACCCATTCACCTTCAGCAGAGAAACCCAACAACCCACTAGAGAGACTGGCCTAAGAAAACCAGCTTTAAAGAAGAGTTAAGAGGAGAGGCCAGGCCAATCTGAAATGAAATTAGAGAATGGCGTGAATACTCCAGGCCTGCCTGTTAAAGGAAGGATTCACCTTCCCGAGTTGTGTCAGGTTCTGAAAAAAAGGCTCGTCCAGTGCTTTCCCAAGGAGGGCTGTGCTGAAGAGCTTTGACTACCCTTCCTCCTGGAGAGTGGTCTGAGCAGCAGAATCCACATGCAGGAGAATTCTCAGATCCTTCTAAAGGTTAGCGGTTAGAGAAACGTTTCTAACTTTAAGGAGAGAAAGGTCCAACTTCCTTCTATCACGCCAACACTCACCAACAACGGCAGAAAAACATTTAAATACTGTAAATTTAGAAAATACATGCTCAAAAAGGATTTCTGCAACTTCTGGTTTAAATTCTCTGGGGACTGAGAGAGACAGCCTGGTCTGGACTGATAGAGCGTAGATACAAATGACTTGTAAGATATTCTTGGTAGCTGGTGTGACAACCACAGGGCTGGTTGTACGGAACAAGACCAAAGCCACAAGAGAGCTACATCACCGTAGCTGGAGGGCCCACCTAACAGCAGTTTTTGTACGAACGCTGGTAAACAATCAGCAAAAAGCAAAACCCAAGGTGCTCTGCTTGGGTAAGAACTGGCTTCATTGCTGAGGCTCTTCCACTGTCCTTCCCCTTAAACACATTTCTTTAACCGGTTATATGTATTTCACCATCGAAGCAACGAACTCTAAATGTGAGAAAACAGCCTGTCCTTTCAGGACGAAATCTCAAGGTGAACCAGACCATCACAAGTAGTCTGAACTCTATGTTTCCTACTTGGGTTGAGGCTGGTCCACTTGTTTCTTTTCTTCTAATCAAGAGAAGCACCCTACCACAAAAGTACTCAGAAGCTGCTAACACAACAGAAAATAAATCCATAGTGATCGCAGTTATCATCTTGCCTGTGTTTAAAGTAAACAAAACGGAAGCACTGGCAAGATCTGAAAACCCAAATGTAGTGGATTCCTTGCGTTGAAGGACTCCACTAGGCATTCCAAACACTAAATTATTCTTGGTGGCTGGAAAACAGTTGACTTATTTAAGATAAGCTTTACATAACTGCAAAGGGGAAGAAGTGGAAAGATGCTCTCTTTTCTCTATTCAAGTTACCAAAAGCCT
Source organism: Madoqua kirkii (assembly GCA_006408675.1). Lineage (NCBI taxonomy): Eukaryota > Metazoa > Chordata > Mammalia > Artiodactyla > Bovidae > Madoqua > Madoqua kirkii. The sequence continues at coordinate 72,885 of SJYC01149362.1, read as the reverse complement.
AAATTAAGAGTAGAGTTTTGGCAGAGTTCAAACAAACAAACTGGCCAGGTTTCTCCTAAATTAAATTACTTATTCCTGACAAAGGAGGAACTCTGCTTTCGCCGGGTGTTTGTTTTCCAGGAGTAAACTGCAGAGGAACCAACCTCAGGGAGGCTTTGCTCCTGCCCCTTGGCTATTTCTAGTGTCTGTGATCTTGACTATTTCCACCTAAGTCCACTAAAGGAACTCAGCTTTCACCACGACTATGACTTCAGACTGGTCCAGGTGTTTTTCAGTGAGGTCAAGAGTTGCTGACTTGTTTCAAAAGTTCCAGCCTGCTGGATCTCTCAATATTTGCATGTACAAAGATGTATTAAAGTGACTAGAGATGTTTGAAAGACAGGCAAAGACCAACATCAGCCATCGTCACACTGACCACGATGGACTAGGTGGCTGATCTTTCTAAACCGCAGGTCAAAGCTAACTAAGCAGCCACTTGGGGTCCGAGGCTCCAGGGTCAGCAAACAGGATTATGTTAAACCAAGCAAAGGGCTACCAACAGCACAAGGGTTTCCTAGGAGGTAAAGGAACTGGAGGGATGCTGTTGTTTCCTGAGATTCCTGGGAAGATCCCGAAAATGAGATGGGGTGGAGGGAAGCGAAGAAAGATTCTGAGTCCTCAAATTACTCATCGTTTCCACTTCCTGCCAAGATCACAAATGGTGCTTCACACCCACAAACAGGCGTTGCAGACCCTGTTCTTCAGGAAGCTGCAGAGAATCAGCCCATTACCTCTGTTCCTTGGGGAAGATGACTACATGTTGTTTCCTTTGCTTTCAAGCCTCCTCTTTTTACAAGTGGCAGGCTGCACCCTGTCACACACAGATCTTAGGGCCACCACTGAACGTTGAGCTTCTTTCAACACTCACCCTGGAGTGAACTGCAAAGCCACAGCTGAGACTGGGAGCCCCTAGGTTTCTGGGGTGGGGTGGTATACAAACTGAAAATGTTGTTTTTGCACCTACGTATATACTAGGGTAACCAGGCCCTACCAAACAGTTCCTGTTTGTCGTCTTTCAGTTTAAACCTAAAACACTACCTCTTCTTCCTCGCTGTGTTAAGCAGACCTAAGATAACCCGTGCCATCTGCAGTCAGATCAAGTGACTTTCATAAGTCCAAGAACTGCTGGCAGAGGACACCAGGACAGTACTTCCTCCCGACAGACTCTCCAAACAGAAGACTCTTGTGATGACACGCTGGACTCCATGCGATAGTCTGCTTCCAGAAGAAACAGACAACTTGAGTGACTCACAGTAAAACTACAAATTAAGACAGAAAAGCCTCCATCCTACTATTACAAACACTGTTAACATACAACTGTAGTCAACCCACTACTTTATTGATCTTCCATATTTAAAAAGCCTTAATAAAATATTGCTATATTGTGTGCTATCAAATATGTAAAATATTTAGCACAGATATTTGAGCTCTAATCTCAACATTTACTTTTGCAGTGAAAGAGAACAGTGAAGCTGTTCTGATGGATCAAAATATAAGCATTCAGGTGGATATTATACTTGCTGTTCACATATCTACCTCAGCATCTAATTTATGTCTGTATTTATTTTTATGGCTCAGACGGTGAAGAATCTGCCTGTGACGCAGAAAGGAGGACCTGAGTTCAGCCCCTGGGTCGGAAAGAGCCCCTAGAGAAGAGAATGGCAACTCATTCCAGTATTCTTGCCTGGGAAATCCAATGCACAGAGGAGTCTGGTGGGCTACAGTCCATTTGGTCGCAAAGAGCTGGACACAACTGAGCGACTTTCACTTTTCATGCATAATGCAGAGTACAGTATCTTCATTTTCACAGATAGGTAGGTACAAATATTAGCAGTTTTCTTTTTTTAAAAATGGCTTGCCTTGCAATCATATTACATTCTCCAATTAATTCAAGATGGAAGGAAAATTCACAGTAGGTAGACTGACAGCTAAAGTTCATATGTTGATGTTAAAATCTGGTGACACTTTTGAGAGTGTATTTTTAAGTAGGCTGTAAATTAGTTTTAAAAATATATAAATCCTACAGTCTGTGGACCTTCCGAAACACCAGTTCCACAAAAACCATTCTGAAAACCACCGTCCTATCGAGCTATTTAATTGCTACACAGACTGGTGGCTGAGAACTTCAGTCTACAAGCCTCAAATCTCTTAAGTCAGGTTGTTCCCCATCAGTACCAGCCCCCACAGAAGATTCTTTGTGGGTGGCTCAGTGTCCTTGGGCCACAGACATTTCCCAGAAGCTACACAGGTCCCCTCTTCAGGGGGTGTCCTGTAGACACTATCACCCACCAGGCACTTCACCAGTCTGAGGTGCCCTAGCTCTATTTCATCACGGAGTGAATCTAGTAAAAGAGAATTTCTATTTAACAGGGAAAGGTATGGAGGGAACAAAAATGGGTTTAAGATGGCTGGTTACAAGAGGTGCATTCTCCTCCATCAGAGTGGATATTCTGCTCTTGACAGAGCAGTTGCATGCCAGGCGCAGGTTCAATTCTGAGTCACTGTACTCTGACACAGACTAACAATAATTCAACTCTTTTCACCTGAAAATAATGTATATGCAAAAATCAATGACAGTAATAAGATGTTTCATATACCAACAACATCAGACAACTTTCTCCAGCGTGCACTTAAATTGATAAGTTTTCTGGAGCTCCTCGTGGAGGTACATAGTGAGTCATCCACTCACTATAACCATAAGCCTACGGTTCTCTATGAGAGTCAAACAGCTGGGCGCTCAGTCGTGTCTGACGCTTGGAGACCCCAGAGAGTGTAGGCTCCTCTGTTTATGGAATTCTCTAGGCAAGAACACTGGAGTGGGCTGCCATTCCCTTGTCCAGGGGAGCCTTCTTGACCCAGGATCGAACCTGGGCCTCCAGCACTGCAGGCAGATTCCTGACCGTCTGAGTCACCAGAGAACAGCACAGAGAAAAGGATTCTTCGGGTCTTCAAAGAAGAGTTTCCTTCTCTTTTGTCCCTCGACTTTCTGACAGTATTTCACATCATAACCCAGAACTGAGGGCTGGAGGGGGCCGCTTCTCGTCCAGGCTGGCGCTACCAGGACCGTGACAGAGCGACTCTGACCTTCTGTCCAGCCAACTGCTTAAAGCCATTTCTTCTTCCATCAACATCAGCATAGTCTGCGCTTTCCTCAGAGACCAGACGACAAGCAGAAAAACCTTTGAAACTACCACTGAGATGACATTTACATTTTTTTTAACTCAGAGAGCCAATATTCAAATACAGTCTTAAAAAATTCAAACAATGCAGAAGTATAAAACAAAAACTTAGTCCCCTTCAATCTCTCCTCTAACCTCTCTTTCAAATTGTTAACAGTTTGGTGTATATCCTTATAGACATTCTCATATAGCTACATAAACAATTACTATTTACTCATCTGTAATTTGGGATCATACACAGTTCCATTTATTGCGTTTCAAGTTTCCAAAATGTTGTGGAGATCTGTCGGTACCTGCAGATCTGTTCCACTGGCTGAGAAACCACAGCCTGGGGGCTGAGGTCAGCTCATACCTGTTCTGCAAAAGCAGGTTCACTGGAACACAGTCACGCTCACATTTATGTCTTATCTATGGCTGCTGTTCTGCTACAAGAGGCAAGTAGGCTGATCGCCGCATCGCCTAATAGCCTCCGAAGCCTAGTGTCCTAACTATCAGTTTCTAAACAGAAAAAAAATTTTTTAATTAATTTATTTATTTGGCTGTGCAGGGTCTTAGTTGCAGCACGTGGGATCTAGTTCCTCAACTAGGGATCGAACCCAGGTCCCCTGCATTGGGAGCTCAGAGTCTCAGAGCCACTGGACTTCTGTGGGAAGTCCCCACAGAAAAACCGCTGATGACCTTTGAGCGATTCCATTTTTACCACTGGCCTAATATTCCACCTAAAGAATATATTATCTTTTACTGTTAGATATTTAACTCCTTTGAAGTTTTCCACAACATGAATAATGCTGCAATGAGTGAGAACTCTTATTCTAAGCCACTGTGTAATAAGCAACTTGAGAAAGGTGTTTCTAATTACATATTCCAACCACTAAAAAGGATCATGTGATGTGACGGAGGTGCTAAATATGGGAACATTAACACCAATCAGATTATAATATATAAATGCATTAACACTTGGCACTTTTAAATTTACACAGTGTTACACGTCAAATATACTCATGGGGGGAAAAAAAAGTAAGAGAAAGGTGCTAGGCACACAGGTTGCTCGAAGAATATTTGCTGACAAACAGCTTTTGAATGAATTACACAGTGCCTTGCATATCGCAGGCAACTGATCTTTGCTGAATAAATTCATTTAAGATAAGGAACTCAAATGCATACTTATTGGTGCTGTTAGTCACTCAGTCATGTCTGACTCTTTAGAAACCCCATGGACTGGAACCCACCAGACTCCTCTGTCCGTGGAATTCTGCAGGCAAGAAAACATTCCTTTCTCCAGAGGATTATTCCTGACCTAGGGACCAAAGCCAAGAGTCCTGTGTCTCCTGCACTGGCAGACGCATTCTTTACTGTCTGTACCACCAGACTTATTCAAAGTTAAAAGTAAAAAAAGAAATTCAGTCTGAAGTCACCAAGGTCTCCTAGAATATCCACTCAGCTCTTCCCCACTACTGAAGCAGATGACAGAATGGAAGCCATTGCTCCTCTATGCATATAAAATCTAAATCACAGCAACCCACCAGCGATGCAGAACACTAAATTATGTGAAAAATCTCCATGAAAATTCTTCAAGAGCTACTTACATTGTTATTTTTTACTGTTAGTTTTATTTTTACTATTAGTTTTATTCAGTTTTTTTTCTAATCCACCTGCTGATTGTGCGGTATGCTAAGAAGCACAGAGCGTCCCCCTCAGACACGTGGTCTCTGGAACTGAGACCCCTGAATACAGGCAAGAGCTTTAAAGACTGGAACAGCCCTGTCAAAGGGCCTGGAGAAAGCCATGCACACCTGCCCTCCCCTGGACCCGGAGTGAGAATCCTGCGTCACCTACAAATCCAGGGCCCGGATTCACACCACTTCTATCTCCTAGAACCCTGAGTTAGGGAGCTGTGTCTGGAGGTTTGGTGGAATTCCAGTCTGGTGATGATGAAACCCTAGGGGGTCCCTGCTGAAAGAGATGCAGCACTGTGGCACCACAGGGTCACTGCAACAGAACAGGGGCTCCAGAGACCCCCACGGGCGGGGAAAAGTCTTATGAAGCTGACGCTGAACTTACGACAAAAAAGAACTCACCCAGATACCACGGAAGGAAGGTAAACCGTGATGAAGAAGCATTAGCAGATGCAGGCAGAAGACGCTGACAGTTATTAAACGGTTGAAATGAATCAAGTCCCTAATGGAGAACAGGATGTACACTGCTTGGGGATGTTCTTTTTTGTGTGCTCAGTTATGTATTAGTTTTCTAAAACATTTATTTTGTTGAAAAGACATTTTTAAGAACTATGTTTCATAGCAGAAGGCAGGCATTTGGCCTGCTGTACTGCTGGGAGTTGCTAGAATATGAATTTCATGCAGCCAACCCAGAAATGTGGTCTCTCCCTGTTCTTCTCTGAGGTCAACACTCCTGTCATGGAGAACAGGCACTTCACAGGGGAGACAATTCTTTGCAGTGGAGGAGGAAATTTCCACAGCTCTCACTGGTACATATTTAAAGGTGGCTCACTCCACCACATTGTTAGGCAGCCTCATGGTATGTGTGATCCTGGAGGATTCTGGAGGGAAGAAGAGATGGTAGGTCAGAGGTGTGAACAGCGACGTCCTCCTTGTGTTTACTTTAAGTACCTTGCGATGAATGCAAATTTACCTGTGCTCAATAATATCACTTATAAATTATATGTAGTTTCAACTAAAAGACAAACTACTGTACAAACTGTACATCTGAGAATATTAAAATAACTAGTAACGGATCAGCAAGCAAGAAAATGGCAACGCTGACTTCTCATTCGGAAGTATATAATATAGGACACGTGTGTAATCTTTTTACATTACACACACACACACACACACACACACACACACATGTAGCAGACTCTTCTGCCCATGGAATTGTCCAGGCAAGAAAACTGGAGTGGGGTGCCATTTCCTGCTCAAAGGGATCTTCCCGACGCAGGGATTGAACCCACGTCTCTCGCACCTCCTGCAGTAGCAGGTGGATTGTGTACCACTAGTGCCACCTGGGAAGCCACGTGTAGTAGGCTAAGAATGTTTTAATGCTAGATAAGCATACCAAAAAGGACCTGGTGACCACTGCCCCAGACAACCAAGTCACTCCAGTACTGAGAAACTGTGTCTAGCAGCTAGGAATTACCCTGGCAACAAGGCACTGGTGTGCTAGGAATGAGTCCTCTGATTGCCTGAGCTCCAGACTAACGTGCTGGGGACACACTGGACAGTGCAGCCTTGTGTCTCCTCGAGGTCGCACGGACATGTGACAGTGCCGGAGTCCTCGATTTCCTGGTAAGTCACACACAACGGAGGGCATAAATGTGTGTGGTATCTGCCCACGAGGACGCATACAGACACGAGAGCTCCCCAGAGGCTTTAAGGAAAAACAGGACAGAAGAACAAAGAGGGCTGAGACAACACGTGAAGTGAAATACATCCATGAAAGGCATTTTACAAGCACGTGTGTGTGAACGCTACTGTTAGATATTTAACTCCTTTGAAGTTTTCCACAACATGAATAATGCTGCAATGAGTGAGAACTCTTATTCTAAGCCACTGTGTAATAAGCAACTTGAGAAAGGTGTTTCTAATTACATATTCCAACCACTAAAAAGGATCATGTGATGTGACGGAGGTGCTAAATATGGGAACATTAACACCAATCAGATTATAATATATAAATGCATTAACACTTGGCACTTTTAAATTTACACAGTGTTACACGTCAAATATACTCATGGGGGGAAAAAAAAGTAAGAGAAAGGTGCTAGGCACACAGGTTGCTCGAAGAATATTTGCTGACAAACAGCTTTTGAATGAATTACACAGTGCCTTGCATATCGCAGGCAACTGATCTTTGCTGAATAAATTCATTTAAGATAAGGAACTCAAATGCATACTTATTGGTGCTGTTAGTCACTCAGTCATGTCTGACTCTTTAGAAACCCCATGGACTGGAACCCACCAGACTCCTCTGTCCGTGGAATTCTGCAGGCAAGAAAACATTCCTTTCTCCAGAGGATTATTCCTGACCTAGGGACCAAAGCCAAGAGTCCTGTGTCTCCTGCACTGGCAGACGCATTCTTTACTGTCTGTACCACCAGACTTATTCAAAGTTAAAAGTAAAAAAAGAAATTCAGTCTGAAGTCACCAAGGTCTCCTAGAATATCCACTCAGCTCTTCCCCACTACTGAAGCAGATGACAGAATGGAAGCCATTGCTCCTCTATGCATATAAAATCTAAATCACAGCAACCCACCAGCGATGCAGAACACTAAATTATGTGAAAAATCTCCATGAAAATTCTTCAAGAGCTACTTACATTGTTATTTTTTACTGTTAGTTTTATTTTTACTATTAGTTTTATTCAGTTTTTTTTCTAATCCACCTGCTGATTGTGCGGTATGCTAAGAAGCACAGAGCGTCCCCCTCAGACACGTGGTCTCTGGAACTGAGACCCCTGAATACAGGCAAGAGCTTTAAAGACTGGAACAGCCCTGTCAAAGGGCCTGGAGAAAGCCATGCACACCTGCCCTCCCCTGGACCCGGAGTGAGAATCCTGCGTCACCTACAAATCCAGGGCCCGGATTCACACCACTTCTATCTCCTAGAACCCTGAGTTAGGGAGCTGTGTCTGGAGGTTTGGTGGAATTCCAGTCTGGTGATGATGAAACCCTAGGGGGTCCCTGCTGAAAGAGATGCAGCACTGTGGCACCACAGGGTCACTGCAACAGAACAGGGGCTCCAGAGACCCCCACGGGCGGGGAAAAGTCTTATGAAGCTGACGCTGAACTTACGACAAAAAAGAACTCACCCAGATACCACGGAAGGAAGGTAAACCGTGATGAAGAAGCATTAGCAGATGCAGGCAGAAGACGCTGACAGTTATTAAACGGTTGAAATGAATCAAGTCCCTAATGGAGAACAGGATGTACACTGCTTGGGGATGTTCTTTTTTGTGTGCTCAGTTATGTATTAGTTTTCTAAAACATTTATTTTGTTGAAAAGACATTTTTAAGAACTATGTTTCATAGCAGAAGGCAGGCATTTGGCCTGCTGTACTGCTGGGAGTTGCTAGAATATGAATTTCATGCAGCCAACCCAGAAATGTGGTCTCTCCCTGTTCTTCTCTGAGGTCAACACTCCTGTCATGGAGAACAGGCACTTCACAGGGGAGACAATTCTTTGCAGTGGAGGAGGAAATTTCCACAGCTCTCACTGGTACATATTTAAAGGTGGCTCACTCCACCACATTGTTAGGCAGCCTCATGGTATGTGTGATCCTGGAGGATTCTGGAGGGAAGAAGAGATGGTAGGTCAGAGGTGTGAACAGCGACGTCCTCCTTGTGTTTACTTTAAGTACCTTGCGATGAATGCAAATTTACCTGTGCTCAATAATATCACTTATAAATTATATGTAGTTTCAACTAAAAGACAAACTACTGTACAAACTGTACATCTGAGAATATTAAAATAACTAGTAACGGATCAGCAAGCAAGAAAATGGCAACGCTGACTTCTCATTAGGAAGTATATAATATAGGACACGTGTGTAATCTTTTTACATTACACACACACACACACACACACACACACACACACGTAGCAGACTCTTCTGCCCATGGAATTGTCCAGGCAAGAAAACTGGAGTGGGGTGCCATTTCCTGCTCAAAGGGATCTTCCCGACGCAGGGATTGAACCCACGTCTCTCGCACCTCCTGCAGTAGCAGGTGGATTGTGTACCACTAGTGCCACCTGGGAAGCCACGTGTAGTAGGCTAAGAATGTTTTAATGCTAGATAAGCATACCAAAAAGGACCTGGTGACCACTGCCCCAGACAACCGAGTCACTCCAGTACTGAGAAACTGTGTCTAGCAGCTAGGAATTACCCTGGCAACAAGGCACTGGTGTGCTAGGAATGAGTCCTCTGATTGCCTGAGCTCCAGACTAACGTGCTGGGGACACACTGGACAGTGCAGCCTTGTGTCTCCTCGAGGTCGCACGGACATGTGACAGTGCCGGAGTCCTCGATTTCCTGGTAAGTCACACACAACGGAGGGCATAAATGTGTGTGGTATCTGCCCACGAGGACGCATACAGACACGAGAGCTCCCCAGAGGCTTTAAGGAAAAACAGGACAGAAGAACAAAGAGGGCTGAGACAACACGTGAAGTGAAATACATCCATGAAAGGCATTTTACAAGCACGTGTGTGTGAACGCCAGTTGTCTAAAAAGTCACAACAGCTGCAGCACGGGTAACACGGGCTCTGTGCCAGCTGTCACTCCACTCTGCCTCTAAAACTTCAGGGAGCAAGTGACTGGAAATCATTATTTTAACTCTTGACTCTGCTCAGGTACAGTTTTAAAAATTTTCAAATTTCAGTAAGTTAACCAGTCACTTGAGTTAACAAGTCACTCACGATATTTCACACAAATGACTGAAATCAAGACCAGGCCATGACATCATGGTCTGGGCAGTGCTTCTTGGGAACTGGGTTAGTCACTGTTTGGTCCAAACTGGTTACAGGTGTAACGTGACGCCCATCATCCCCGCCCTCTGGATGACTGGCCCTTCACGTCAGCCATGTCTGACCACACACGGCCTCCTTGATCTTTCCCCCTGTGCATGATGGGCACTACTCCTTCCTGTGTGCAACCGCATTTTGAGACGTAATGCCTCAGAGCAAGGGTCTGCAAACTGCAGCCTGCTCTCGTACGGCCCGTGAACTGCAAATGGTTAGCACTGGAGTAAAAAGTGAGCCGAAGTGACTGACAAGGGACCACTGGGCGGCTTTGGAGTTTGAGGCTATGAGATGGTTTTCATGCTGACATGGACTTCCAGAATAAGGCAGTGGCTTAGGGACAGCAGGAGAGGAAATTTGAAATTGGGCTCTTTGAGAAACATTAAGGGCTCTCCATTCTCTTATCTGGAACGTGTGTCTCCAATGCTGTTTAAAGGAAGACAGAAAAAGGGCTACTTCTCCACATCAAAGAGGGACAGATAAGGGATGGGAAGGACAGGAAACTAGAAACAAACGTTTCCAAGCCCGGAGCGTTTCATTGCACAGGAACACACGCATCTCTTACTTGCACACGTGTAGGCGTCTTTGCTGGTGAAGGTCCTCACGCACTGGCTGCAGACAACGGGACCCACAACCGAGACGGAACTGAAAGCGTGCCCGCTCACACTCTTCTTGTCCTTCTCCTTCTCTTTACACTCCTTCTCCTTCTCCTTAATTCTATCTTTCTCCTTTTCCTTTTCCTGCCAAAGAAAACAACGGACATTACACTGTTAACCACACACTGGAAGGCCTTCCCTTGTAGAAGGCTACCGGGCTACCTGTGGTCAACAGTGGCTGGTCATTGTTTTGAATCAAAGTTAGGAATGCTGTCCTGGACATAAAAAATTTTTTTTATCAAGTTGCATTAGAAAAACCTTAGGAGGATTGGGCAGGTTGAACAGTTTTGTCCCTGGCTTGAAAAGTCAAAGTGTCAGTTGCTCAGCTGTGTCTGACTATTTGCAACCCCATGGACTGTAGTTTGCTAGGCTCCTCTGTCCATGGGATTCTCCAGGCATGAATACGAGTGGGTTGCCACTGCCTTCTCCAAGGGATCTTTCCAACCCAGGGATTGAACCCAGATCTCCTGCACTACAGGTGGATTCTTTACTGTCTGAGCCACCAGGGAAGCTATGCCAATAGACACGTTCACTGCCTAGGGACCAGCATGGGCGCTGGAGGAGGAGGAGCCTGCGGTGGCCCTGGGGCCTCCTGAAACAGCAGCGCCGAGCCCAGTTGCAGAGCGGAAAGTAGAAGAAAGGATGCGATGGTTCTGGTGACTCAAGGTTCCTCACAACTGCTTCCTACCCATCACATACCCTCAAGAGAAGGCACAAATCTGATAACTGCCTCCCCTACTCTAGCCAGAAATATGAACTATCTCCCACATAGACATTTGGTGTTCTTACTAATTAAAAGTTTCAAGGTTCAGCTTTGGCCCAGTTTTCAAACTGGAGGAGGAGGGGTTTAAACCCTAAAAATGCAAAGAAATACTAATAAGTGTTAGATCCTTAATAAAATATCCAAAGCAGTCAGGGGCATTTCAGGCACACACTACCCTTATGAGATGAGGACCGTGTGGTCTAACCATACACTTTTCATAAAAGGTCCTTCCCAGACACGGTTAGACAGACACTTTGCTGGTTAATCAACAGCAAATGAATAATTTTCTTTCAAACTAACTGGGCCCTGAACTGCAATTCACAGAGGTAGGAGGGATGCATTTAGTAGTGGTCGTCATCGCCAACCTTAGGGCACTCATCCTCCAAGGCAGGTAACAACACTGTTGCTGTCATCCAAAACCATTCCTGAAAAAGAGATCCTCCGATGTCAGGTATCACGATAACTACCAAAGGCCTCATTTCCAATCAATGCCTTCTATCTAGATTATTTCATCTGATTCAGTAACTCTGAAGTGAGTAGGGTAGGCGTTATGTCTCCCATTTCCTAACTGAAAAGATAAATAACAAAGATAATAGCAGGCAAGAGCTGGAACAAGCACTACGTGCCAACCACTGCAGAAAGCAACTGATGTGAAATTTCTCATTAAGTACCCAATGGCGTGTAAGGACCAGCTATGATTTCCATGCAACACTTGAGGCGCCGAGGCTGAGAGATGGCTCATGTACTAGAGGCCACATGCCAGTAACTGCCCAAGCTGGAGCTAACTTCCAGATCTGCCAACTGTAAAGCTCAGCTCCTGGTCACTGCACTCTACTGCCAAGGACTAGAGACGTTTGTGCACTCACAGAATGAAACACAGCAAATGACCTGCAGTTAAAATAAAAAATCCAGGTCTTCTGACTCTGTCTTCAGAACCCACCTGCTATACTGAAATGGTGAACATTTGTTAAGTCTGTGATTCACGTAAAGTCCTTTGTTAATAGCATGCCTATAATAAAAATCTAAGAATCAAATTGCTACACTTTAGAACTATAAAAAACAACAGGAGAGGAAGGGAGGAAAAACAAACCACTTCACTTTATAAAACAGGAAACTGTTCTGAGTGAAAATTCGTTAACTGCTAAAGTATCTAAAACTCTAATAAAAATCAGTATGAAGAAACTGAGTTTTTCTAATAATTTTTCTTTGAACTAAATTTTGCTAAAGGCTTCTCAGATACAAAATGTTAAACTGAAGAGCACCGGACCTTTTTGCTCAAGAAAGCTAAAAAAGTTACTCTGAGAGTTAAGATCTGTGGGCAGCTAGCTTACTCTCCCAAGCCTTGCTATGCTCTTCAAATCTGAACAGATAATCTCCCCATCCTTTGCGAAAATCCCAACCGGCTCCTCCAAGGATAAAAACAAAACAAAGCAACAAACTCCACTGTCTGTGTGTTGATCGGAAGCTAGTGCTGTAAAGAAGTCAGGCGCTTACCTCCCCATGCTTTGGTCCTACGAATCTCACTGTTATGAGGGGTGCTTCATGAAACCGACCCCATTTTGCCAACATGATTCCACCCCCATGCCAGGAAATATGCTCTCACGGCAGGAGGGGCTCATGCCGGCGGGGCAGAGCCTGGCACTTTTGAGCTGCCATTAGAGCAACCACTGGAGAAGCCGTAAAGAGGAAGCTGGGGACTGATTGAGAAAAGCAACGGGGGAGGGCTGAGGCTGCGGGTTTCCTCAAGATAAGTTAACTATTTGCATGCTGCTGGTTGGTGCAGCCTGCCGCCCAGGCAGAGGACCCAGGGGGCGACACGGGACAAACTCCCCTGCACACGCTGTGCGGACAGTGCTTGAGTGGCAAGACGGGAGCTCTGGCAAAATTGGGGAGGATTCTCAGTGCAGGAAGTTAAGGAACACATCTATTTAAACAGATGTCCTCATTTGAAAAGCCATACATTTCTAAAGAAAACTTCTTTGGTGAAGTCGCCTATGGAAAGGCAGTGACTGGCTGTTTTCTGAAGTTTGATTTTTCCAGGTTTCACTCCTGCCAAAATGCCTTAAACCTGTGTGCTGGGGAAATGGAAACTAATAATATTTAATGGGAATAATGCAAGAGACGACTACACTGGGATACTACGAAGGGAAATGATATTTCGATTCTTCTAAACCTACCATTTTAGACAAGTAATTATGATTAAAAAAAAAAAAACTCTGTGGAAAACTGTGAAGCATGCTATGATTAAGCGACTGAAGAAAAAAGAGAGATGATGACATCTAACACTGCTTTAAGTCTTGGCAAACACCTACCCTAGTTGGCACCTGTGAAAGGCTAAGATGTTTAGTTCTTTTTTAGATACTTCACGGGAACTGGGAGGTGAAGTTGAATGTTTTGTCATGAAGCCAGGGAGTAGATTAACATCTGTGCAGGAATCTAATCCTTGCATCCAAAAAGGCCTACTTCAAATCAGATTAAGAATTTGTCGCAAACATCTCTGACCATCTCCCACTCGTCTGTAAAAAGGAAAGCTTAGAAAAACAAAAAATCGATGTGACAGGATGGTTTAGAGAGGGTCACACCCCACTCCCTCTGTAATGAGGACATTACACACACACACATACACACACACACACACACACATATTATGTGTGTGTCTGTTATGTGTCTGCAGCAAGCAGACTCACTTATCAGGAAACAGTACTACCTCTTAAAGATACTGAAACACAAAAGCAGAAACGGCCTGCCAGTCTTCCTGTTTTATTTCCTGTTTAGGTTCTCCCTCTTTCACACACACACACGACTCAACATATTTATCTATTAACTCACGCCAGTTAATGAGAATTCTTGAAAGGACCTATGGGATCAGTACTCAATTTTCCCCAAATTTATCATACTCACATGGCTAGAAAAAAAAATATATAGCGTGTATTATGTTATACATATAGCATATCATATATAGAGTGCTTACACTAAAAAACTAGTGCTAACATCTATAGTAGCATTTCAATTTTTTAAGCATTATGGAGAAGTAACATTATTCAATGGGTAAGAAAACCGGTAGAGCCGGCATCATGACACCATGAAAATATTCACTTATTTTTATGTTATCCTTTTAGAGAATCAAACAACTTCTGAATGGAAAAGCCCTCCTGTAGGTACAATGGCAAAGACAAACAAGGCATTTAATGCAACTTAACATAAAATGTGGGGCTTCCCTGGTGGCTCTGTGGTAAAGATTCCCCTGCAATGCAGGAGACGTGGGTTTGATTCCTGGGTTGGTAAGATCCCCTAGAGAAAGAAATGGCAACCCGGTTCAGTATTTTTGCCTGGGAAATCCCACAGACAGAGGAGACTGGTGGACTATAGTCTGCTGCTAAGTCGCTTCAGTCGTGTCCAACTCTGTGCGACCCCATACATGGCAGCCCACCAGGCTCCCCCGTCCCTGGGATTTTCAAGGCAAGAACACTGGAGTGGGTTGCCATTTCTTCCTCCAATGCATGAAAGTGAAAAGTGAAAGTGAAGTCACTCCGTCATCGTGCCCAACTCTTAGCAACCCCATGGACTGCAGCCCACCAGGCTCCTCTGTCCATGGGATTTTCCAGCCAAGAGTACTGGAGTGGGGTGCCATTGCCTTCTCTGGGACTATAGTCTATGGGGTCGCAAAGAGTTGGACACGACTTAGTGACTAAACAACAATATCATCATAAAATGCATTACTTCACCAATTGTCCTATTTCTTACTATCTTTTAGTGCGTGGACAAAAGCTGAGCTATCCTTTGTGAGGACGAAACAACCGTATTTGAAGTGAGCTGGTAACAACGATCAAAGGTGACTCTTAAGCTTAATAAACTGATAATGTGGCTAAAGGGGTGCCTGCACCCCAGATAATGTGAAATGGATTGCAATCCAGGGTTACAGATTTGTGACTTTTGGAGAATTTCCATTGCTAGAAATAGCACAAGCTGCCAGAGACCAAATCTTGGGACCAAGAGCCTGAAAGGGGAAGCAGTCTCACTGCAAAAGAGTGCAGCCACTCTGACGGAGAAGCTGGGAGGTGGCAGGTCACTTGAAGATGGCCTGCCGCGCCAGGCTGCACTTGCACACACACTACCTTCTTTTTGCCTGCCCCTTCTCTTCAGCCCTCTCCTAGCCAGCTCCAGACTCCAGCCCTTTGAGGTTATTAACAAAATTAAAGGAAAGAGACACTGTGCAGCTCACTCTTGCTGAAGAGTGAACATGAACTGGACAGTATTAGTTGGCAGAAATCAGATCACAAGATATGACCTGGTCTGTGGCCTGAAGCGTACTTCTCTGGGCCACGGCTGGGGAGATAAGGAGACCGGTGTGAGATGTGTTAAAGGTCGGGTCCCAGTTTCTGTGTTCAGCCTCGCGCCCTTTCGCTCATGCCTGCTTGCACTGCCTCTCCAAAGGCGTATTCATTACTCTGCCCCTAAGCTGGCGTCACAGGGGAGATGGATGGAGAAGGGGCAACTCCCCACTTCACCCTGGTCTTCTGGTTAAAAGTTTGTTTGGAGAAAAGATTTCACGGTTTAAAAACCAAAATATAAGGCAAGAGAAACACTTGAAATCATCCGAACAGAGGTAAACATCGTCCAGGTAAAGACCGTGTGCTTTGGTTCCTCCACCTGCCTGTCAGCACCTAGCAGAATGCTGACTCCACTCAAACACTCTTGGCAATTAACACTGCTCTTTCAGGGAGGCCTTCTCCTGCAGATGCCAGCCAGTGGCCAAGGCAGCTGCTAAGACAGACATGGCTCTATTTTGAGCCATGCTGCCACACAAAGAAGAATAAGCGCTCTGCCCTCTTTATCTGTTTTGAATTATAAGACAGGGCTAAGCATGAGGCTAATGCTTAAATATGAGACTCTTCTAGAAATGGTCCGCTAGACTCTTCGTGCATCTTCCAGTTTGCATACTTTCCGTCCATTCTGCACTTGGGCAGGTGAAATGAGGAGAAAACATGATTGCGGTGGCACGTTTTCTGGAAAAATTTGAGTGATGACCAAACCTAGTATTTGCTGAAAGAAAAGAGATATTACCTCATTTACAAAGCTTAATAATTATGTACCTGTGTGCATGCATATAACACACAGATATATAGTGATTCCTGTGCAAGAAGTCCTTAATTGAGTCCCAATTTTTTTCCTACTTATCTTGTTGGAGGTTAGATGGGTGAGTGAGTGAAGGAAAGTGAGAGGCAGAAAATTTTCCCCACTGACTTGAAACAGCATCTTCCAGTTTAGCAATGGGAATTAGTATTAAGAAAGTTAACTTTTTTTTTTCTTTCTAAAAATACATTCAAAAAATATTAGAAGAGTTTTCATCTCTAATGTGGGATTATTCAGGTACTTTTTATTTCTGATTTTTTTCCCAGATGAGGTACCTTACTACTCATAAAGGCAGATAATATCTACCTTACAGTGTGTGGAAAGGATTAAATCAGATAATACACGGGAAGCTTTCAGCATACAGTAAAAACTCAACTGGTAGTGTTGTCTCTTATTGTTGTTTTTCTTGCTGTTAGTTTTCTTCAGGTATTAGCTTCCTGCAGCCAGCATCTCTCAACTCACTTCCACAGGACCCCACATGTGATTAGTTTCTGGGTGTGTGCTGTGCCCGGAGCCTACTGAGGGCTGGCTGAGGGGGTCACACAGAAACACCCACAATAGTACGTACCTTGCTCTTTTTACTGCTGGACATTTTGTTCTTGATGTAGCTGAACGTACGACTGACTTTGGTTCCACTCTTTATTTCAAAATCTTTCTTGGGGCTTTGTGGCAGGAAATTAAAGTTCTCTTCTGTTATGCTAAATAGAGAACAGAAGAGTTTTTGAAAAGATTACAGAAGTTGGTTTTTTAAAAATTAAAACACTCTACATATAAGTCTTTGTAAGCGTCATTGTCAGGTATTATTTTGGCTACAAGTCACAGCCAACTTATATGCTCATGTGCACATGAGAAAACGGGTACAAGGTGGCCAGAGGCTGCTGAAAAGTTTTATATAATAATATCAACCCAACAACAGAGCATACCACAATGCTCACGTCCTATGGCAAAAACTTGGCTAAATTTTCTTATGTCAGTTATTAGTGTTTCACTAGTGGGTTTTCAGGGATCTGAGAATCGTTGATTAGTATTAATAATCAATTAGTCATTAATTACTTTATCTGAAATTGCTTAACCTAAAACAGCACCCAATGTATAAAGTTCTTTGCATTAAACAGGTGTCTAAAAAGAAACCCACAGACGCAAACCAAGGAGTTTTCATGACTGAATGCAGGTACAAGTCCCCTCACAGCAGAGATCACACCTTCTATTTAGGTGTCTGGCACACTGGACCGTCAACATGTGAATTCAGCTACGCACGATTTAAGGAGGGAATATACTGAATGGCAGGTAGAACCGACACTGCGTGTAGCAAGATCGACTGCAGAAGCTCCACAGAGGCCTGCAGATTCTGACCCACTTGTCTAGGACACCTATGTCCCAAGTCCATCCGTGATGGGTGTCTCTAGACCCTGGGAAATTCACAAAGGTTGAGTTCCTCAAAGAACGTGGTGCCCTTGTACACATTATCATCTGTGTATACATACAACTACGTAGAACTGTTACATAATACATCATCTATTATACAGAAATCTATTCAAACTATTTTTCCTCGTGTCCCAGAACAGTTAGGCTAGAAGTTTTCCATTGGAAAAGTAGTGTTTGCCTCGAGGGCTTCTGTGAGAGCAGAGACAAGCAGGACCACATGGGTCCTGTTCAGTAGCTCAAGTCTATTTATATTTAAAATACTGCTTGAAATATAAAGCAGTCTGTTACTAAGACAAAGGGGAAATGAAAATCACTGCTCTAGAAAGAACCAAGAGTAAGCATAAAGTGCAAACAAGAGGACTCATATCGAGAGAGTTCTGGATTCCTGGGTCACAAATAATGCCTTTGTGAAAAGGAAGGCAACTTATAAGACACTGCAGGGCAACAATCAGAACCCTAATTATGCTTAAAATCGAATACTTAATCTCATAAGCTTGAATAATAAAAAATGAGTCAAAACAGCAATCTTTTGCCTGCTGTTAAAAACCAAGTCACTCCCCTGGACAGAGATGTGTACTGTCTGAACCTAGAAGAAAATAGCTTTACAGCTTCCAAGGTCTAAGTAGGCAGCAACACTGCGTGAATACCAACACACACACACTGTGAAACAAAGTGTTCTTGGGCTTAGAAATTAGAAATTCCTGTAAGCAAGGAGTGCAGAGTTCATAAAGTTAATACAAGTGTTTCCTTATGTGAATAAGTGCACCGATAATCTTCATCTACAGGATGCCACAACAAATAAAGGTAGAACACTATCCAGGACATAAATTTAAAACCAATATTCCAAATTTATCAATCAAAGAAGTAAAATTTCAGTAAGTTCAATTAACTTATTTTGTGTAAATGTGTTAAGACATTTTGGATTTCCTTCATTTCATCTTGAGAAAAGGAGTAACAAAATAAACGTGTACAGTACCTCCCAGTCAGATTAGAGCTGGTGCTGTGGAAGGGCCGTGAACCTGGAAAACAAGAATGGTAGGGAAAAAATCAGAACAAAAGCATCTTATCTGGATAACAGATAAAATGTTTAATGTTTTTATGACTGACACAGATAAAGCAAAAATAGCCTCTGAAAGCCAGTGTGGCGTGCTTTTTCTTCTGAGGGTTTGGAAGAAGGAAAAATTAAAAATGAAACCCTCAAATTAGAACTGGAAATTGGCAGCAACTGGGAGTGAATTTCTCATGGGGAAAATTTTTTTAAATCCAGGATTCAAGTAACCAAAGCAGCCCAAAAATGAAACAATAAAAATGCTCAAATGTATGTCTAATTCCTGTTCTTACGGAGGTTCATCGGAGTCCATAGGCCATCTTCCTGAGATGCTGTCAGAGGAGGAATATACAACAGGAAATGACACGTCATTTTCACATGCTATTAATCTTGTGTTCATGTATGTCTATACTAAAAGTCTAGCTAATATATGCCTGACATTTTCCTGAGCATTCCTAGAAACGGATTAGAGCATTAGGAAACCAACAGAACAGAGCATTAGACCCAACTTATAAGGTCTAGGGTTTGCCACTAATTTGGGGTGAGATCTCCAGACTTCATCTCTTCATCTCTGAAATAAGGAAGATAAAACAGATTGATACTGATCAGATGAGTAGGGCAGGTATATTATTCCTCCTTCCATAACCATCAGACCATAAACTGAAATGAGTCATTACATCAATAGCTAAATAAGGCAGGGCATTAAACAGAACAAAAACAGAAGTAATGATACCATTATTTTACCTATGATAGGTTAATGACAAATGGTTTCCAAGTTTTAGGAGATCAGGTATAGAAACACCTTCTGTGTGTGATTCCAGGTAGATAAAGGTTGCTCTATGTAGCTACTGTTATAATGTGGACAAAACACACCTTTCTCCTTGAGGTTACTGAAACTTCTATTTGATAGAGATTTGAAAAATATTCCACTACCAGATTATCAACATTTGAAACTCTTAAGAACTCCCAAATTGTTCCAGATTTCTGAATAGAAATGCAAAGGTGAAGTCATTACTAACATGTAGCCAACATATGTAAATAATGCATTAGAAACTTAAAAATTAATTCAAAGACTTCAAAAGATCACTTTTATAGCTTTTCCTTCTAACAACAGCCAGAAGAGAGAGGAAGAGCAAGACCTGGGATCTATCTTCCAGCTCTGCATGATCTGGTGAAAACACCAACATTTAAACCTCAGAATGCCTTCATTTACCTAAACAAATGAGTGTGGTTTAGACTAGGGGCTTAAAAAGTTTTACACTTAAGGAGCCCCGAATGATATAAGCACCATCAAGTTCTCTCAGGCTGCCAGGATTCTGCTGTACGTGTAATCAATTATCTAGGAAGTTACCATCTTAGTAATATGGACAAGTAAAAATAAAACCCACAAAAAAAAACACCAACCAGCAGAGAGCCTGGCTCTCTGAAGCTCTCTAAGCTCTCATAAGGTTTCTGTCAAATAAACTAACAACTCAACAAATACTGTGAGAATCTGTAACTCCTAGAAGGATTTCCAACTTTTTTGCTGCTAAAAGATACTTCAATTCATTTTAATTCGTTTACCATAACCTCTCAGGTATGGTTCTGAAAACAATGATTAATTCACCAATGTTTCTAAAATAAATGCTTCTGACCTTCCCTAAGTTTTAAGTTTTCAGAGCATCTAAGAACATGATATAACCACGTTACTTCCATGATATAATTACAGACAGAAGCAAAGAAATCTGTCATTGAATTTACCCTATTAAGTACTATTGCAAGTAAATAGCATATTTCAACGAGACCTACTTTGTTTTAAGGCATGAAACAACCTGCAGACCTAATACAGTAACATTCCAGAACTAGAGCTGTTAGGTAGACATAGTATTTGTAAAAGCGTGTTCCATGGAACACTTGCCTCCTGAGATGTCACACGCTGTCTTGCACATCCTGTGGTTTACCTGGTTAACACATTTTGGAATCACAGAATATTGAACACTACCTTCAAAATTCACAAGATACACATAAGCCTTTGAAACCTGCTTAAAATAGTTTCCTAAATTTATATGGTCAAGAATCAATGTTTCTCCGCACTGCCCCACCCCTCTACCCCATAATTCTCATTGTATTTTTGAGTTTAAGGAACACATTTTGAGGAATGCCAGATATTTGATTCAAGGGTTTCTTTGAGCTTCTATACTTCGTGATGACATTATGTTGGATTAACTGAGTAACCAGTGCTGATTAACTGAATAACCAGTCATAATTTTCTATTAGTGGTAGAAGAAATACTATTGGAACCTTAGTTTTATTTGTCATGCTAACCTATTTCCAAGCATATTACAAATACTCAACAGCCTTGAGAATTTGTGAAAACTCAGAAGTTGTAGATGGGAGTTTCACAACTTCCCTCCTATGACAACTGGTATGGAGTAAAAATCTTATGTGCCTATATCAAAGGCATTTTACTTGTGAGAAAGTATTGAACATGTAAGATATTCATTTCTGCATAAGCCACTTTCCTTTAAGAATAATGCAAAAATGTCACCCTGAAGTTGATATTGCTAAATATTAAATTTTAATGTTTAAGTATTAAATAAATACTGCTCAAACAGGATCAGCAAATGGTGCTGAATTAGGATGCTTAATCACAGTTATAGTATAATTGCCTGAGACTAATATGATTTATATGAAATGAAAACAATTCATTATTTAGCTTTATATAGCAAGTATTTTCTCCATTAAAAACAGCAATCCTGGAATTGTCTAGAAATCTCATACAACTGAAAAGAGTAATTTTCATGGGGGTCAGCATTCATTTCCTCTCTGAGTTTACTAAAACTAATACTAAACTAGGTCATTATTAGGTAATGATATAATAATCTGAAACCTACAGTGTAGTGAAAGGATTGAAAACTAAAAGTTTCAAAGGAACTTCTTCCAACCAATTAATTCATGTGGTTTAATCTCAAAGATATTCTTAAAGAAACAGTCTGGGGTAGTTCCCTGGTGGCCTAGAGGTTAGGATTCGAGCTTTCACTGCTACGGCCCTGGTTCAGTACCCGGCTGGAGAACCGAGATCCCACAAGCCATGCAGCACAGCGGCCCCGCCCCGCCAACAAACAAAAAAACCGACAAAGATGGGGGGTAAAAAAGGTGAGAAGAAAAGAGTTTGACAGTGACTTTTAAATGTCACAGATGGACATCTAGGTATCTGTCCTATAAGACAAAAAGGGGGAACAATGACAATGAAATTTACATGACCGAATGGAACGTTCCGAGAAGTTAGTACGCAGCGTTACAAAAGGCACAAGGTGGGATGGGAGCCCCTTAACGCCTCTGCAGGTATCTGTTTTGAGACGACGTCT
The DNA here is from genome assembly GCA_006408675.1 of Madoqua kirkii. Lineage (NCBI taxonomy): Eukaryota > Metazoa > Chordata > Mammalia > Artiodactyla > Bovidae > Madoqua > Madoqua kirkii. The sequence goes on along the minus strand of SJYC01149362.1, from coordinate 50,762 downwards.
CGGGCCTTGGAACTGGGTCATGGATCAGCCAGCACTGGCGGTGTATGAGACAAAAACGTTATTCATTTATCCAAACTCATTTTCAAAGCTGAGCATGAAGGCGAATGAGGCAGCAGTGGTGACATGCAAGAGGGTAAAAGCCCCCAGTCTCCTAGTGCCAAGCCTGAGGCACTGTCAGTGCTGGTCAGGCCCCAAGTTGCTTACTTACTATGCAGCTCCTCCTCCTCATCACTGGAGTAAGAAGAGCCAAGAGAAAAGAGAGTTTTAGACTTAAGGAGGAGAGGTGAGATGCTGACGGAGAGCGAGATCCGCCGCGCTGGCCTCATCTGCTGCTGGGCTGAGGAACAGGTTAACAGAAGACATTAGTGCCTGCGGATCACACCAGAACAAAGACCCACGGTGCCGAGAACCACGCCACTGGCCTGAAGGATGCCAGGGGAGGCTATCTGGGCCTCTAGGCACCGTCGATTCATATGTCCACCTTTCTTTCTCAATATGCAGAATGGTAATGTGGCTTAAGAAAATGCACCCAACAAAGACACGTACTTGTTAGACTATGAAAACAGGAAGCGCGCTACTTTTCACAGCCATCATTTACAGCTGGAGTCCCCCACCCCCCTCGCCCCATTCAAGCTAAGGAAACGCCTTGCACGGTGGTGGTCCTCGGGATTCAGTATCGGCTCTCTTCCCGCCCACCCCAAACCTCCTCATTCACTGTTGCCTCTTCAAGCACAATCTGCAGGTGATACAGCGATGACTCACAGCTTTCTATTTTCGAGTCTGGTCTGTCCTTTGAATTCAAGCCTCATTCATCTCACTGCCTACCTGTGGGCAGACATCCCACAGCAGCTCAAACTCAACAAGCACATACATCAACTCAGCCCCTTCCTCCAGACTTGTTCCTCCTCATTTACTCTCTCCTTTGGGGAGTGGTACCTAACATCTAACTCATCATACAGGACAGAAACCTGGACACTTCCTTGAATCCTTTTATCGCCTCTCACTCAGCCCTTTTAATTCTGTCTTCTAGAATTCTCTGAACATCAACTTCTCCTCTACTGCCACTGGTGTGCACCTGCTTTGGACCAGCATCTGCTCTCATCAGAACTCTGCAAGAGCCTTCTACTCACCTACCAGCCTCTCCTTCCCAACACGGTCTTCAGTGAGGTCTCTCTGCAGAGTCAGAATCCATCAGTCGATTAAACAAAAACCACTCCATTGCCCTTAGACAAGAAGCCCAGAGTCCTCAGTCTAGCTTTCCACCTGCTAACAAACCCTGTGATTTCCTCTTGGTCTTGACTTTGGTATCACTTCTCCCCGGGGCTTCCCTGGTGGTCCAGACAGTAAAGAATCCGCCTGCATTGTGGGAGACTTAGGTTCGATCCCTGGGTTGGCAAGATCCCCTGGAAGAGGGCATGGCAACCCACTCCAGTATTCTTGCCTGGAGAACCCCATGGACAGAGGAGTCTGCTGGGCAGCAGTCCAAAGGGCCACAAAGAGTCGCATATGACCAAAGTGACGTAGCACGGTACCCAGTTAGGCTTCTCTGACCCCTCAAGGAGGGGCTTCTAAGCATCCGATGTTTCTTTCAACTGCCACATGTATCATCACCTGCTACACTCAACAGTTCTCATGTTCTTGAGCTGAAGTGTGGGGAGAAAAGGAGTCCTATCTGGAAGGTCATGCCTCTCCTTTCACTGTCTCGCCTGGTGCCTGGCAAAGGGAAGGTACCTTTGACTAATTTAACAAATTAATAAATGAGTTTCCTTGTCAGGCTTTCTATAAGGTCAACATCCTAAATCAAATGAAAGAAAAAACCTTGTACCTACTCAGCACAACAGACACTTCATACTCCAGGTAAATGCCGAGCAATGGCAGACCAAAGGGTGTAGCCACAGCTCCTAACAGAGAATGCCACAAATTCACATGCATCGGCTTTTTCAGCAGTGGCAGTCCAGTGCGAAAGGAAGACACCATTTTAATGTGTGTTCTACAGTATTCCCAAATGTGAAGCATATATATAAGAAATGAAAATAACCTCTCTTAATTACCCACATCTCAGAGTATCCCCTTCTCTGTCACACAATCATGGATCATAAAGAAAAACCTACTTGTAAGAATAAGGAGTATCTCCAACATGCATGGAAAGAATACGTTCTGCTAACACAGGGATTCAGTTTTAAAATGCACTCAAATTTAATGACCATGAATATATTCCAGCCTCACACTTTAATCAAAAGGCGAATATCAAAAGTCAATCTGGGGATTTCCCTGGTGGTCCAATGGTTACGAGTCCGCCTTGCAATGAAGGGACACAGGTTTGACCTCTGGTCGGGGAACAAAGATCCCACCTTCTGAGGAGCTTATACGCCTACACACCACAACGAAAGATCCTGCTTGCTGCCTCAGACCTCACGCAGTCATAAACACATATTTTTTAAAAAGTCAATTTGCTTGACCGAATTTCTGTTCTGATGAATTTGTCAAATATATCTTCTCCAAATAGAACTACCCTAAGAAAGCAAATGTATTCCAATAACGTCTCCTCCCATCGTCCAGTTCAGAGACAGAGACTAAGCACAGAAAACAGAGATAAGATACTGTCGCTGGCGCCGCTGCCCAGAGGCCCACTCTGATCTTTGGTCATGTGGGTCACTTCGTGTTGAAGATCTGGTACATTTTATACATCAAATGCCACAGTTTGGTTCTTAAGACCCACTCAGCTTTCATGGTCCACTCAGCGTGGTCAAGCGAGCGCTACTGTCAAAGCATGCCCAGGAACTCGGCCAATTCACCCACCCTGAGCGAAGGTCTGAGAACGATCCCAAGGACAAGTGCCACCTGGGGACACTGTCCTCTGTGCTAACAAGCCATGTGAAGTGAAGGGCAAAAGGAAACCTCCCTAAGAAGCCCAGGAGGTTTCACAGTCCAATGGGCATCATTCTCCCCACTGGCAGGCTTAGCAGTGCACATGTGTGTGCAGGCCAAGTCGCTCCAGCCATGCCTGACTCTCCAGCCCGATGGACTGTAGCCCGCCAGGCTCCTTTGTCCATGGGATTCTCAAGAATACTGGAGTGGGTTGCCCTGCCTTCCTCCAAGGGATCTGCCCAACCCAGGGATCGAACCCCAATCAACTCCACAGTTTATTGTCTGTAAGCATCTTCTGGGTGCAAGCAGTAACAAGTTTAAAAATACAGACTTGTGAAGGGATTGTCTGTAATAACTGGTTTATTCTGTGTATGCAAACATAAAGTTTATTCTTAAGTTCTAATGATAAACCATCAGAGTCTCCTGGCAAGCTGGGAGTCTACACTCAACCCTAGGCTGCGGACACATTTCCTGGAGCGGCTTCTCTGAGGGCAGTGTCCCGCCAGTTTGGGAATAATGCCGAGTCTGTCTGGTTTTCTAATCTGGCCAGTGACCCACTGACAGTCCAGGCAACAGTTTAGTGGACGTTTGCAGAAAAGCTCAAATGGTAACAGCTGGGAAAGGCTGCGGGGAAAGTTGCTAACTTCCTTCAAGGGGGAATCTAGAACACAAGTAAAAGCTGAGAAGTAGTGAGAGAATGCTGAGTTCAGGAAGTATTAATATATTGTACTGAGACAAGCAAGTCTGCTTGTAAGACACGGCCAGTTAAAGAGAAACGAGAGTTGGCCTCATCTGCTGCTGGGCTGAGGAACAGGTTAACAGAAGACATTAGTGCCTGCGGATCACACCAGAACAAAGACCCACGGTGCCGAGAACCACGCCACTGGCCTGAAGGATGCCAGGGGAGGCTATCTGGGCCTCTAGGCACCGTCGATTCATATGTCCACCTTTCTTTCTCAATATGCAGAATGGTAATGTGGCTTAAGAAAATGCACCCAACAAAGACACGTACTTGTTAGACTATGAAAACAGGAAGCGCGCTACTTTTCACAGCCATCATTTACAGCTGGAGTCCCCCACCCCCCTCGCCCCATTCAAGCTAAGGAAACGCCTTGCACGGTGGTGGTCCTCGGGATTCAGTATCGGCTCTCTTCCCGCCCACCCCAAACCTCCTCATTCACTGTTGCCTCTTCAAGCACAATCTGCAGGTGATACAGCGATGACTCACAGCTTTCTATTTTCGAGTCTGGTCTGTCCTTTGAATTCAAGCCTCATTCATCTCACTGCCTACCTGTGGGCAGACATCCCACAGCAGCTCAAACTCAACAAGCACATACATCAACTCAGCCCCTTCCTCCAGACTTGTTCCTCCTCATTTACTCTCTCCTTTGGGGAGTGGTACCTAACATCTAACTCATCATACAGGACAGAAACCTGGACACTTCCTTGAATCCTTTTATCGCCTCTCACTCAGCCCTTTTAATTCTGTCTTCTAGAATTCTCTGAACATCAACTTCTCCTCTACTGCCACTGGTGTGCACCTGCTTTGGACCAGCATCTGCTCTCATCAGAACTCTGCAAGAGCCTTCTACTCACCTACCAGCCTCTCCTTCCCAACACGGTCTTCAGTGAGGTCTCTCTGCAGAGTCAGAATCCATCAGTCGATTAAACAAAAACCACTCCATTGCCCTTAGACAAGAAGCCCAGAGTCCTCAGTCTAGCTTTCCACCTGCTAACAAACCCTGTGATTTCCTCTTGGTCTTGACTTTGGTATCACTTCTCCCCGGGGCTTCCCTGGTGGTCCAGACAGTAAAGAATCCGCCTGCATTGTGGGAGACTTAGGTTCGATCCCTGGGTTGGCAAGATCCCCTGGAAGAGGGCATGGCAACCCACTCCAGTATTCTTGCCTGGAGAACCCCATGGACAGAGGAGTCTGCTGGGCAGCAGTCCAAAGGGCCACAAAGAGTCGCATATGACCAAAGTGACGTAGCACGGTACCCAGTTAGGCTTCTCTGACCCCTCAAGGAGGGGCTTCTAAGCATCCGATGTTTCTTTCAACTGCCACATGTATCATCACCTGCTACACTCAACAGTTCTCATGTTCTTGAGCTGAAGTGTGGGGAGAAAAGGAGTCCTATCTGGAAGGTCATGCCTCTCCTTTCACTGTCTCGCCTGGTGCCTGGCAAAGGGAAGGTACCTTTGACTAATTTAACAAATTAATAAATGAGTTTCCTTGTCAGGCTTTCTATAAGGTCAACATCCTAAATCAAATGAAAGAAAAAACCTTGTACCTACTCAGCACAACAGACACTTCATACTCCAGGTAAATGCCGAGCAATGGCAGACCAAAGGGTGTAGCCACAGCTCCTAACAGAGAATGCCACAAATTCACATGCATCGGCTTTTTCAGCAGTGGCAGTCCAGTGCGAAAGGAAGACACCATTTTAATGTGTGTTCTACAGTATTCCCAAATGTGAAGCATATATATAAGAAATGAAAATAACCTCTCTTAATTACCCACATCTCAGAGTATCCCCTTCTCTGTCACACAATCATGGATCATAAAGAAAAACCTACTTGTAAGAATAAGGAGTATCTCCAACATGCATGGAAAGAATACGTTCTGCTAACACAGGGATTCAGTTTTAAAATGCACTCAAATTTAATGACCATGAATATATTCCAGCCTCACACTTTAATCAAAAGGCGAATATCAAAAGTCAATCTGGGGATTTCCCTGGTGGTCCAATGGTTACGAGTCCGCCTTGCAATGAAGGGACACAGGTTTGACCTCTGGTCGGGGAACAAAGATCCCACCTTCTGAGGAGCTTATACGCCTACACACCACAACGAAAGATCCTGCTTGCTGCCTCAGACCTCACGCAGTCATAAACACATATTTTTTAAAAAGTCAATTTGCTTGACCGAATTTCTGTTCTGATGAATTTGTCAAATATTATCTTCTCCAAATAGAACTACCCTAAGAAAGCAAATGTATTCCAATAACGTCTCCTCCCATCGTCCAGTTCAGAGACAGAGACTAAGCACAGAAAACAGAGATAAGATACTGTCGCTGGCGCCGCTGCCCAGAGGCCCACTCTGATCTTTGGTCATGTGGGTCACTTCGTGTTGAAGATCTGGTACATTTTATACATCAAATGCCACAGTTTGGTTCTTAAGACCCACTCAGCTTTCATGGTCCACTCAGCGTGGTCAAGCGAGCGCTACTGTCAAAGCATGCCCAGGAACTCGGCCAATTCACCCACCCTGAGCGAAGGTCTGAGAACGATCCCAAGGACAAGTGCCACCTGGGGACACTGTCCTCTGTGCTAACAAGCCATGTGAAGTGAAGGGCAAAAGGAAACCTCCCTAAGAAGCCCAGGAGGTTTCACAGTCCAATGGGCATCATTCTCCCCACTGGCAGGCTTAGCAGTGCACATGTGTGTGCAGGCCAAGTCGCTCCAGCCATGCCTGACTCTCCAGCCCGATGGACTGTAGCCCGCCAGGCTCCTTTGTCCATGGGATTCTCAAGAATACTGGAGTGGGTTGCCCTGCCTTCCTCCAAGGGATCTGCCCAACCCAGGGATCGAACCCCAATCAACTCCACAGTTTATTGTCTGTAAGCATCTTCTGGGTGCAAGCAGTAACAAGTTTAAAAATACAGACTTGTGAAGGGATTGTCTGTAATAACTGGTTTATTCTGTGTATGCAAACATAAAGTTTATTCTTAAGTTCTAATGATAAACCATCAGAGTCTCCTGGCAAGCTGGGAGTCTACACTCAACCCTAGGCTGCGGACACATTTCCTGGAGCGGCTTCTCTGAGGGCAGTGTCCCGCCAGTTTGGGAATAATGCCGAGTCTGTCTGGTTTTCTAATCTGGCCAGTGACCCACTGACAGTCCAGGCAACAGTTTAGTGGACGTTTGCAGAAAAGCTCAAATGGTAACAGCTGGGAAAGGCTGCGGGGAAAGTTGCTAACTTCCTTCAAGGGGGAATCTAGAACACAAGTAAAAGCTGAGAAGTAGTGAGAGAATGCTGAGTTCAGGAAGTATTAATATATTGTACTGAGACAAGCAAGTCTGCTTGTAAGACACGGCCAGTTAAAGAGAAACGAGAGATCATATTCCAGGTCTTCACCAAGGCTTAGACCCTGGTCAGAGAAAAATGGACCCCTACACTGCTGGACGATGAACACATTCATTCCAGTGACAACAAATGCTTCCCACAAGCCGGGAAACATGCTAGTGCGAATGTAAAGTAAATACACATTTAAGCCCTACCCCATTATTAGCCCTGCTGAATAGTTCAAGGACTCGAGGTCACACAGCCGCTAAGTCTGCTCACCATAAAATACCTGAAGGGTTCCACACACTTTAGGCTTTAAAACCACAGGGTAGGTTTTAATTCTGATACTTTCAACAGGGAAGACCATGACCAAAGGTGAATCATGCAGGGTATTTAAGAGATCTGGAGTGAAGATTTGCATGTGTGGCAGAAACCAAGAACCATCCAATAACCCTGAGGCTCAGAGGCATTAGCATGCAAGAAAGAAGTTTTATTAGCCTTCTGTTTAACAGTCAGAATTTTTATATTTGCCAAAAAAAATTATGTTTCCAGAGCAGAATAAAAAAAAAGAAAAAGTCGGGAAATTAATTCAATTGTACATGAGGAGGGACTTAAGAGAAATACTGTCACTAAGAGTGGATAAGCCCTCCAATTACAGCCTGTGCTCACTTAGAGAAGTAGTTAGGGCCAGTTTATCATTCAAATCTACATGAAATGTACCAAATCAGAATCAGTGGCCTCCACTTTGATGAAAGGGCTGAACTCTCTCACTCCAAGCTCTATCCATAACAGCCACCGGCCACGGAGCTCAGAGCTCAGGCCCCCTCGGAGAGGGACAGCCACCGGCGACGGAGCTCAGTCCTTCTCATGGAGGGACAGGCACCAGCCACGAGCTCAGTCCCCTCAGGAAGGGACAGCCATCGGCCACAGAGCTCAGACCCCTCAGGGAGGGATGGGCACCGGTCACAGAGCTCAGGCCCCCTCGGGGAGGGAAAGGCATCGGCCACAGAACTCGGTCCCCCTGGGAGAGGGACGGGCACCGGCCACGGAGCTTAGTCCCCCTCGGAGAGCTCAGCTGCTTGGGCCCCACAACAAGATGAGCCAGAGCTCCTGGCGCTCAAGGACGGTGCTTCCTGAGGGGTAGCCACACCATTCAGTGTCTGGCTAGCAACTGAAAGCACAGTCAAAAACCATTTTGCTTTTTGGAGGAAAAATAAGAAGAGTTTATGTGTCACTGAATACTGGCCACCTTCTGTTGGTTCTGGGTAGCTGTTGCTATGGAGACGCAGGCCCTCCCCCAGGCCCCGGGAGGAAGGACGAGGGGCTGAACAGCTTCGCTGACTGTCGGGTTATCCATTTCTAGTACTCTGGGTTCAAAGCCACTATAAACTGTTCAGTTATAATAATGTCCCTTCTATACCAGCAGAACCACTCACCCAAAGCCAAGTCAAAAGCAAACCAAACCAAGATCCAAACAAGAACAGGAACAACGACTTCAGTTACAGCTCTGTGAGTCTGTGCTTATTATCTTTTCGAATAAGTCACTATTAGGCACCTTTATTTCCAAAAGTCTAGGCTGACACTTGAACTACTAATCCTGTTAAAACGAGAAGGAAGTTAATACAGTTGTCCATGTATGCCTTAACGCCACTGCGGACATTAAAAAGATGAGGCCTCTAGTAAGTCATGAACTGAGACAGAACACCCCATTAACACAGGGCAGCTACTTCTGTCCTCACTCTTTTAAGGTGAGTTCTATATCAGGAGATGGTGAAGACACAGCAGGAGGGTTTATACCCTTTATTTCAGGTTCCTGAATACATGATCTCTCAGCAAAGAATGCAATATACCATACTCTCTCTGATGAGAATTTTAATCTTCGTATCAAGATCCTACACTCATGAAAAAAAAAAATCTATTTTGAAAATTTTAAAAAAGTGGGGCTTCCCAAAGACACCTGTCTGTGACAAACATCTGGATCCAATTCAAGTATATTTTTGAGCATCTCTGATTTGCAAACGTGTGGATGCCAGACATCTCTACATGACTTTCATAGCTCATTGATATTGAATCTGTATACAGTTTTAGTAATCACTTTTGGCTCTAATCCTTTTGGCATTTGCTTAACTAAAAACATATCTCAGTCTCTCTCTGTCCTTCATGAGCTTGATGTTTTTGAAAAGCTCAGAGAACTAGTATTGGATAATGGTTGGGTATCTGTACTATGGTAATACAAGACAGTGTCTTTGACATAAGAGTAACTTACTTTCCCGGGTTTCAGAAAAATCTTTAAGGAAAGTGATAAGGCCAGGGAAGGGAGCAAGATGGATAAAACAAGTGTTAAAATAACACTTTGGAGGCTCCAGGTGAAGACTATGTGGTGAGTGTTAGTGATGTTTTTTTGCACCTATTTTAAAAACCAGAAATTATTTCAAAGTAGAGTTTTAAAAAATAATGTCTGTCAGGTTTAGGCCCAAGAATACAATGAATTTAATGTGTTAAGGAGATTTTTATGTAGTAAAAAGGAGGAAGGTCTCCAAACTGAATTCTGTGTTGCCTTTTCTGTAAATGATCAGTCATTCATTCAGGGGAAGAGCCAGGCACATGCTCTAAGGCAATGTCACAGGGTCTTAAAGCAAAAAAAATAAATGAAAGGGAAAATGTTCTGAATATATTTAATGAAAAAAGTAGCATACTCACTGTCCAACCCAGGATGGCTGATTGTCATTAATGAGAGAGATTTTGTCAGTGGAGAAGAAACGGCTGAGGTACAGTAATTAAATCCCTGTTGTTTAGATCTGTGACATGTCTGTGAAGGAAATAAAGGCAAAACAGTTCTCAGTTCATTCTCTTATATTTCTAGGTTAGTACAAAACTTGACATTCAGACTCAGCAGAAGGAAATAAGGCAGTACACAGAGGAAAAGACCACAAGCCTTGTAGGCCACAAAACAGGTGCTCAACTTCAGAGAAGCAATCGAGCTTTTCTGAGCCTCAATGTTCTTATCTGTAAAATGGGAACAATTAGAGTATCTACCGCTTATGGTCATTTTGTATCCTTCTTAAGAAGGACACCTAAGGATGGTCTCAAACTTCGTAAGCACTTAATACATGTCTACTAAATGCACAGTCAGATAACAATAACTTCACTGGAACTATCAGACTATGTATATACTGCTTGCCCTTTGAAAATTTAAATATCATGTACACATACAGTAGGATACCAGTAATATCATTCTGATATTAAAGAGTTAGAAACAGAGATACAAATAGAAAAGGTTTTAAGATCACAAGCAAAGTAGGCTCTGCATCTGGATAGAAACCTAAATCGTTTTCACTTCCTCTTCTGAGATTAAATTGCTTATATGCGAACATGTGGGTGACTACAACTCCCTCAGTGAATTCACAGCCACTTTAGTGTGTAATCAGACCCACTGCAGAAGATCCTGCAACAAAACCCGTTTCCGGTGATGGTGGGACTCCTTGTTTTGCTTGGAGAGAGGCCATTCCAATTGCTAACTAACTTTAATTATCATCCCTTCCCTTCCTAGCAGTCTGAAACCTGTATGTACTGAAAGGGAAGCGATGAAAATCCGTTACTAGGGTGAACTTGACTCAGTTACACCAAAGACTTCTCATTATTTAGAGCCTGTTCCACGGGTAACCATGGAGTTTGAGGCAAACAGTTGCTATGTTTCAAATACAACTGTGAGGCTGAAAAATGACGTCAGTTGAAAGGCAGAGACCTCCAGCAGGAAGCTGGCTGCTGGAGACTTGTGCACATCAGGGATACAAGCGGCTCAAATATCCACTCTGAGATTGCACACGAAACGGAAGACTGCGGTAAGCAGAGCCCTGGGCAGGCTGAGCACACCGGGAGCTACAGGGTCAGCACTTCATCTCGACAGGCTCAGAGAGGCCACTTACACAGACAGCACTCACTGAGAGAGCGAGCCGCCACCCGGGCTCCTAGGAGCTCGGCTCAGGAGAAGGCTGTCACACAGGCGTGAGGACGAGACGGGGGCTCTCACTTCCTCATCAGACGGCATCCACCTCAGAGTGGCAGGGAGGCTGAGAGCCTGCCATCCCGCGCTTGGCAGTGTTCAGCTGAGAGCCAGTTATGGAGCCTCAGGCAAGGCACTTAAAGGGCCTGACTTGCTCACACAGAAAGGCTTAAGCAGAATTTGACGGGATTTGCTGGCTCTAAGTAAACTCAAGTTTTGGCATTTTACCTGGTCCTACAAGTGATTTCCAAAGGACTGTGTACACATAAGAGGCAACACGTTTTTCAGACGTACTTGTCAGAGATGCTCTCTGTGGTCACCAAATTTACTGTTTCCTATTTGTCCCTCTTTTTCTGTTACCACTGGGCTGAATAATAGACACATCTACTTCAGTAACTATATTCTCCATATTCTTGTTCTTTTTCTTAACTTCCAAGAAGCCACGAAGAGGGGACAAAAGCAGGAAAAATTCCTTTAGGCCTTCAATTTCATTTCCTTTGGAACTTCACATGACCATAAGTGACACATTCATCATTAAATCGCCTAGTGCTAGATTTAAAATATTTGGTCACTTCATTGCTACGTAGCAGGATATAATAAAAAACTAGATTTCTACACAAAACCTTAGTCATTGATTCGAAGAACAGGTTGTTTAAATTTTTGTTTGTTAAGTTTGAAATGATGCCTTACACCTCTACCTAAAATGAAAGCCACCCACTCAAGAGATTGGCATTTTAACTTTTTTGTTTAATTAGAAAAAAATTCACTTGGAAGTGTATCCTAGAATACTCTCAGAGGTTCATCCCGGTGTTAGTTTTAAAATTAATACCTTCTTAATTTTAAAAGTTTGCTTTGCGGAAATATCTAAATCTATGCAGATTAATGGTATTCTTTAATTAACATTGAGCTTCCCTGATAGCTCAGTTGGTAAAGAATCTGCCTGCAATGCAGGAGACCCCAGTTCAATTCCTCGGTCAGGAAGATGTGTTGGAGAAGGGACAGGCTACCCACTCCAGTATTCCTGGGCTTCCCTTGTGGCTCAGCTGGTAAAGAATCCACCTGCAATGCAGAAGATCTGGGTTTGATCCCTGGGTTGGGAAGATCCCCTGGAGAAGGGAAAGGCTACCAACTCCAGTATTCTGGCCTGGAGAATTCCATGGACTGCATAGTCCATGGGATCGCAAAGAGTCGGACATTGCTGAGAAACTTTCAAGTAGCATTAAACTTTCAAGTAGCATTAAATGCTAAAAACTGCTATTTGCAACACTGAGTATATGTGTAATTATAGCTACTAACCTTATGTCAACATAAGTCTTACCTTCTTTGTTCCTCATATGAAGATGTATTTAGGGAAACGAAGCAAATCTTTTACCCTCAAATCAGCAACATCCACCTCTTTCAGCCTTACCTGCGGATTAAACATTCTATGTTCCCTCTGGCCTGATTCAAGATCCTCTTCTGAAAGCGACACCAGAGAGTCACCCCTTTCCTGGCCACTAAAAGGGTGCCTGAGATCTTTGGTGTTTGAAGAGTTTCCTTCTAGAGATGAGGACGGCTTGTTTCCAATACCAGCTCCTCCCGTCAAGCCTTCTAGACTGAAACTGAACACAAGACACCAGAGTTAATTCATTCTGAGACTCAGAAAGGAAGGAGAATACAAAGCCCCTGCATTTGTGTCTCCCTTGCTTATAACTTTCTGTCACCCAGCAAAACTGTCTGCAAGGGCCTGGCCAAATAAGTGCCCCCTATCCTTCCCCCTAGATCTTGGTTGGCTGAGAAATATACTGCACTTGGTTTGTTTTTTAAAAAAAAACCTCATTCAATTTACTCAAATGTTGAACTACTTCAAGCAATCTTCTCAGACACTTTTCAATATGCCACATGGATAAATTGTATTATCTACAGATCTTTTATTTATGTGTCTTTTTTTTAACCCTTTATCTGATGTGATCAATTTTTGCCAGACTCTGAAGCCAGACAGTTAAATGGCACAGAGAAAATATGAACGTTAAGTGACTTTCTGGAGGAAGACAGGGAAGATCCAGACTTGCCCTTGCAGCCATCAAGTGGACCTTTGTAACTTCACATTCGACTACCATCCAGGTAACATTTGTAACTTCGCCTTCCGCGACAGTCTTGGTGACCTCTTGAACTTCACAGGCATGTGTCTGGCCCAGAAACCCCACATTACACAGGCGTGTTGCCATTCGCGCACACCTGCCCCCAAAGCACCGCTCTGGCAGGTGTCCTGAGAACTGTTAGTTGCGGACAGGCACATGGGACACCATAAAGGCAAACGCTGAAAAGCTACTGTGTCTCAGAGAGGTTTAGTATCTTCTTCCTTGATACTGACAAGGTGGGGGGGGTGGGGGAGAGGCAAGCTTAAGGTTTGGTATGGAAATTGGGATCCCTGGAATAAAGACTGTGGTTTGCAGAGTGAAAAGCATTTTTTGTGAGGAGGTGGCTATGGAGAAAGGTTGACCAGCTTTCACCCTTGGGGAAGCTAGCCAGAATAAATCACGTGTGTTACCACTGGATCTCAGAATGCAGGGCGAGAGCATCATGCCCTGTTTCAAACATGTGGAGTTGTGTTTGAAGGCATAATGAAGCTCTCTCGTTACCTCCACATAAAGTTAATTGCTACAGAAAAAGTTCATGTATGCCGGTCTAGAAGGGTTTCTATTTGCCCTTTTTCCTATGAATCACTTATTATGAAATGAAACCATATGCCTCTATAAATTAAACAATGGATTTTATTCTGATTTCAATATGACGACAGAAATCATGACTAACTACAAGTAAATGTCTCTGTAAAACTCATTTTCAATAGCAAGGGTAAAACAGACTAACTGACGAAGAAATTTAGTTTTCTGTTATGAATTATTTCTAAAGCCTGAGAAAGCCAGACCCTACAGTTACCACAACATTTAATCCTGAAAGTGATTAAATCTGGCTGCTTAGCTGAGAGAAGAATATGTAATGATGAGCAATCTGGGAGCTTAGAATCTAGAGAGTTGACTGGATTTGGAAGCGTAATTAAGAAATGAGTGCAACTTAGTAGCTGCCTTGTTTCTGTTACTGTTTTCCCCAGGATGTGCTAATTCCTAGGAGCTGGGAATTGGGGTGGATGAAAACAAAAGAGAGAAGTGGTCTACCATAGCATGGAGACAAGCCTGTGCAGAAAACACCCGAACCTACAGCCACTTGAGACACGCAGAATGCATTGGGGAACACCATCCAGCTCCGAGGCTGCACCCCGTGCACTGGACAGGATCCCACAGCAGAGGCAACGCAACACCGAGCTCACAAAGCAGGCCGCCATACGCATTCCAGCCACACACAGACAGTCCAAAGCCGAAAGCCCGGTGCTGTGCTTCACGATCCCCCCTTTGGTGGCTGCACACATAACAATATCATACCTTCTGTAATTAAAATCAGCACTCAGGGCAGCAGAGTATTGCACACCAGAGGGACACCAGCTCATACTGGGGATGACATCAAAGGCAGAAACAGAAATGGAAGAGGGAACAGGGATGGAATTATTGGGTTTAAAAAGAAGGGACACAGTTAGAGACAGATGAATTTTCTGATCCGCAAAAAATTAGGAATGTAACACTGATTTAGAATTTAGAAAATGGCTAGAACAAAAAACACAGTTCTTCTATTGATGTCCATCTACATAATGTGTTAGAAATGACTACGTGAACTCTTTACAGGCTAACAAGTTCAGTGTTGGAAACCCCAGAATTCCTCCTAGCAAATCCTGAACAGAGGACCCACACTCCCTGTGGCTTCCTGGTTGGAAACACTTCCTGCTCACAGCAGTGTTCCAGTCCCACTACTGGGGACACTCTGCCTATGCTGCCTACCACTCCTCCACCCACTTAGGCTTGGATGCTAAAGATAAAGCATATAACACAACAACAAAAAATCCACCTGATCATCTCCTGACCACAGCATCTCTAATCCTTCATTAAAAGGAATGATGACAAAATTGCACTGGGGTAGGCTCACTGAGTCAGGTATTTTTTCCTCCCTGTGTTTCCACTAAGGATGAATCTGAGCCAGAAAATTCATATATCTTTCATAATAATACCCAACATCAACATCCACCTTCAAACCCTATTCACTAGGCTTGGATGCTAAAGATAAAGCATATAACAATGGTCCTATTTCGCTGTATTTTAATGATAATGAAGGGATGTCTTTCCTTGAAAAGGAATTTTATAGTATTGACCAAAGGGTCTCATAATTTTAAGTATGTATCCATTTTCCCGTAAGATTAAAAAAAAAAAAACCCTTTGGTCATCTATTTCCTTGACTTGTCTCAGCACTTCTATTTGTTCTCTTGCAGTAGGAACAGAAAATCTGGGGTTGAAAATGATAAGTGAACATAAGCAGACAAAAAAATAACTAACTCAGAGTATCAGGTACTCTGTAAAAAGAGCTGCATCCATAGGTCAGGATTTTTGATTATTTAAAAAAAAACAACACACTGCTACTATTTCATCCTTAAAGTTCTAAGTGACATGCTTTCGTTTTCGGAAGGAAGATAACAATAAAACTAATCTGCTCCCTGGACCTTCAGTGGGAAGACCTGCAGACACCAAAAAACCCAACCAACCAACAAAAAGAAAGCTAAACAAAACCACAAACAAAAAACCCCAAAAACAAAAACCACCTTGTCTTGAATACATACAGCTGATAACTTTGTGCTGACAAGTGGAAGGTTTTGATAGACAAAAAAAAAAAAAACAAACACAAGGAAAATAATGGAAGAATAAATATGAGCTGACCCGATGGATCTTCTAAAAGTAAATCTTTAAAATAATACCATTAAAAACAAATTAAAAGGTAACATATTTTAGATCAGATTATATTAATAGTACGAAGCTCCCAAGTACAGAAGCAGAGAGTGAAAGTACACAGCTGAGACGTGTCTCTGCAAGTCTGCTCAGCAAGACCAGGCTGACTCAGGGAGGCAGTCCTTGACACAGCTTACAAGCACACACGAGACTCACAAGTCTGTTCTTTGAAAAGCATTAACTTAATTTTATACCTCTAAGCTGTTAGTAAAAAGGCATATTATGTCTACATGGCCAATTTACTAAAGACAGAATGCAGAAAAAATTAGAAAGTGAATATACATGCCAATTTATCATTCATTAAAAATTAAACGATATCTTCCTATGGATTTTAAACATCCCTTTACTCTCAGAAAATGATAATGATGTGCGAGACTGGGATGAAATTTAGGATAAAGAGGATGAACAACGGGGAGACAGAAGGAGCATCAGAAAAACCTAAGGATCCAGGGAGGAAGCTGTAGTCAGTCCTAGGGTCGCAGAAACTCCTTTCACAACAGTAAGGGTATTTTCAGAGCATCCTAATTTCCTCAATTCCTCAGCTGGGGGAGTAACATTCATGGTTCTTTATCTTTCAGATTTAGATAATTCCAGATTTAAAAAGAGTATCCTAATGCTCTACCTTTTAATACTTGCTGAAATGTTTCCATTTTAGTAGCTAAGGCTTAACACAAAATTTAAAATCGTCACTCCTGTTCTTCATGCAGAAATACGACAAAGGCGGAAACCGTCACTGAAGTGGCTGTGACGGCTGTGTCTACAGGGTAACCTGGGCTGCATCCAGCAACGGGTCAGCTTCCAGGGCTATCCAGGGCATGTTTTAATAAGTCCATATTGAAGAGTCAGACAAATAAATCTCTAAAGGTTTTAGATACTTCTACTGAAAAAGGCCTTTTATAACTTGTTCTCCTGGAGACAAATGTAACCAGGCTTATGATTATCTGAGATTCGTGACAACACTGTGCTTGAGCTCAGCTGTGTGCCTAAAATCTGAAATTAAAGGAAACACCCACCAGGTAGATAACAAAGATCATTATCTGCCCACTTCCTAAAAAGACAGCCTCAGCTAATAATTTAAAATCTCTCTTTACGAGTATCTCCTAATATGAGACAGTAGGCATAATCAAACCATCGTTTCCAGGTTTCTAAATTCTTTTCCGAAAATCGGAAAAGTCACAAATGACTCCTGTACAGGAAATGTACTGATAAAACAAAAACTCAGCACTTGAAAAAATTAAAGCAAATCAGTACTTTTTGACTAAAAGTGACTTTTCAGCTGATAAATCACTGCAATTTTTAGCTTCAAAATTTTATGTGACCAAAAATCAGTATGGGACTGAAAGGCTGAGGGGAGCCCTGAGAAACCAGGGCCACGTCAACAGTGGACGGGAGACTCCCAAGTGGCTGGGGAAGAAAGGCTTTCATCACGTCATTGAAGAACGCGCTGGAAATAGTTTAGGGCCTGGCACATACATGAGCGCACTTCTATTTTCGGTTCTTCCTCTCCCCCTTTTCTTGGGAAAGAAAGAAAAAGTACTCCCCAGGGTCCACTACCTATACGCAACAGACACTTCTTAGACTCCTCCTTAGATCAAGCTGGGGAGACCCTATTATCAAAGTGACCTGAATACCAAAAAAAACAAGATGGAAAAAAAATTTTTTTTAACTTTTTTTAAAAATAAAAGCAGAACAGGAAAAAAACCTCAAATCAAGAAACCATTGCATATAAGATGGACATTAGCAATTAATAAGTACCTGTATTTTATTTGTCTGAAGCAGACAGGACTTATTTAAAATTAGACTGTTTAATTGTGGATGAAGCAGAATGAGATGCTTGTTAGTAAAATAAGCTCAGAGGCAAACAGTTAGTCCATCAAGTTAGTGAGCTCTGTACCTTCTCCTATGAATGGGAGGCCTCCTGACAACATCCCCAAGAACGCGCATTGAACTGAAAATGAACGGTGGAAGAGGTCAGTGTCCAGTGTCAAACAAAATGGATACAAATGCGTGAAACACACAAACATCACACTAGGAAGAGACAATCACCAAAGAGAAATGGTTTGGGAGTAAGGGAATGAAAGAATGTGGAATAAGGAAAACATCATCACCAAAAAGGCCTGATGATTTCGGAGAACGGCTACTTTAACTCCTTGGAGCATGGAGGGAACAGTCAGGTGCCCAGGAGTGAGGTTTATTAAATTATAAAAGCAAAAAGACTTTTAATAAAGGCCATCCAACAATAACTTTAACAGGATTTTCTTCAAGTCTTTAAAATTGAGGTAATTCTCTATGCAGGTAATACTGTAAAAATTAGTTAAACTGATGAAAATGACCCCTAACTCTCATCCCATTATCTCCAGAGGTACCAGGACAGTGGTAACAGGCAATACTGAATGGTAACTGCAAACAGGAGAGTCCATGGTATTATACAGGCTGAAAATACAAGTAATTTAGGTGATAGGGTTCTAACTGTAGCTCTATCCTAAAATCACTGCGTAATCTTGGGCAAATCTTTTAATCTGAGCTTCAGTTGCCTCACTGGAGCGACACAATGCACACAGTCACATCTAGCTTGGAAATTAAAAGGCATGGCAAAGGGATCCATCGTGGTTTATAAAGGAAAACAGATTCCATATAAAAGGAACCCTCCTTTCTCAGTGCTGTTGTCATCTAAGACATGCGTATCTGTCAAGCAGATTCTCTTGCCTCAGGAAGGGAATTCTGCCTGTAGGGATCATTTCCCCATCCTTATTTTCCCATATGAATGCTTAAATAAAAAGAAATTACAGCTTGAACAAACCTGAGAAGGAAAACTTTTATAAACTGCTTTTTACATACGCTAGGATTTCAAACATATAATAACTGCCCATCAGATAGAGCAACTGCTTATGTTACTTTTAAGGTCTGCACCCTGAACTATATTCCAGAATAAAACGGAGCTGTAGAAAGACTGCTTGACCAGGAGACCGGAAACGTGGATTCCACTGACACTGGGTAAACGGTTTAAACTACCTATATAGTCTCACTTGCAAAAATGGGGATAATCCCACCTGACTCGTGAAAAGGATGGGAAAATTACATGAGACAATGTGTTATTAAAAGAATCTGAAAAGGGCAGCAAGTCAGGAGGGTGTAAGGTACTGTATGAAGGTAGGTCTTCATTCACCTTGGGGCCTCCAGAACCTAGGAAGGCCTGCTCTGCTTACTACACATTAGCCGAATAAAAAAATACACGAGTGAATGAATGTAGTCCGATTACATGTACTTACAGCTACGAAATCTGAGCCAAAATATTAGGAGGTCAAGGAATTTTTAAAAAGCAAAAAAGCCAGTAACCACTCCAGGTGAACCGTTTATATCAGTTGTTTTACAACTTTCAGCCTCCTCCCCTGGCTGTCTGTCCTCGTTCAGAAGGCAGCCTTGGAGCAGGCATCACGGCACCTGTTCTTCAAACTTCAACTCATCGAGGCAGCCAGTGGTTAGAAACCGAGTCCCCATTTCCACACGGCCTGCTTGGCAACTGAAAGGATGACACCGAGTGCCACAAGAGACCCCCAGGCTGAATGACATGGGGAAAACCAGTGCCAACTCAGTAATGATTATGGTCTCTTGAACTCAGGTGCTAGTAATGCAGACTGTATCAAAACTTTCTACACTAGAAACAGATGGCAAATCCTATGAAGCACTGTGAAAAAACTTGTGTTGAGACTATAAGACTTCAAGTTTATTTCTTAATTCAAAATTGACATGAAATTATTCCCTTCAAATTTTCTAACCTCTCAATTTTATGAACAAATCTGGCCTAAACAAACGTTACACCAGTGTTTACTCACTATGTGACTTATACATCTCATTGTAATCTTTACTCTTACAAATACTCTGAAAGGCAGGTGTCTTACAGATGAGAGAATTGAAGCTCAGAAGGGTCAGGTAACTTGCCCAAGGTTATCCAGGTAGTGAGTTTCAGGGCTGGAGTTGGCGCACAGATTTTCCTGATTCCTATAGGAAAGCCTATATTCTTTCTTCTACACCATGGTGTCTCCTGAAAACTTTCACTAACGGCAACACCAAACCAAAAGCAAGCAGACACTGAGTCGAGAGGAAGAGCCCGCCCCCTCACCTCCGGTGGTTCATTTCTGCGTCGCTGGCTGCGTTCTTCCCGGGACCCCAGCTGTGCCTCCGGAAAGGGGACAGAGAGCGCATGGAGCTCCGCAGGACAGAGCGGCTCGCGGGCACCTCGGTGATGCTGTCCATCTCCTCCTCCTCCATCTCACCCGAGCCAGCGGGCTCGCTCTCGCTCTCTCGACCCTCAGCTCCCACTCCATGGCTGAAGAAGCCGTTCAGACGCTGTGGGTCTCTGGACCTGTTCGAGCTGGAAATCCGGGGGAGCGACACATCACTGCCGTGAGACGAGTGCCGGCCCAGGGACGCCGTGTCGTCGGTGGAGGAGCTGGACCCGGTGGTGTCGCAGGCCAGCTGCTCCTCCTCGGGCTGCAGCGGAGAGAGAGCACGCGTGGTCGGAGACGGCAGGACCGAGAGGCCCCGGCCGCTCACCGCTGAGTCAGTGCCTCTACAGGGGTGAGGACAGGCAGCATCACAGCGGGCTGCCAGCAGCTTGCTTCTTGAAGCACAATCACAGACGGCCTCAAACAGCCTCCAGTAAAGGTACAGTCCAGGTCCATACTCTTTCTACCCTTTTACTAGAGGTGCAAAATGGGAAATATATTGTCTCCCCTTTCTTGCAGAGGAAAAGATCTAACTCCCGTCAGTTATTTTCAGTCAATACTATCAACTGAAATGAAAGGAACCTATGTCTCTGAGGTTTCTGATGTATGAAAACTCTAAATTCATACCTTGTAAAGATAAATTTTTTTTTACAAGCCCTAAAAACAAGGTAGCGTGCTTGGCTACAACAGTGATATACTGAAGTTTATATTCAAAAAGCAAGTCTATTTTCAGTGGCATTTTCAAAAATGCACAACAGCTGATGTTTGTCACAAATGTCCAAATTCTGGGCCACAAATACCTAAATGCAAGAAATTTATCCTTCCTTTTTTCCTTCAACTGAGTACTGGCTGAGTTTTATCAAGCCAAACTGTACCTAAAATAATGAGTCCTCTGTAGTCTTTGATAAAGCGATGGTGCTTTCCCGGGCCAATTTCTAGAGCCTACCAGGAATTGTGTCATTCTGATCCAGCAGACTGACAATCTCTACCTGCTGAAAAGCACCAGAATACATCATGTGATGGGTGAGGGAAAGACGAGCGTTGTGGCATCCAAAACATAGAAGATAAGTCAAGTGTCTGAAAGATGCATGCTCACCCTCTCAGCTACACAGGAGGGCACCGTACTATCTCCGCATCTTTCTTGTGCATTCTTATGGGACAGGGAGCAGGAAACAGAAACAGACATAGAGATTCCCCCCGCCCCCCTCTTCACAGTATTTCCCTAATTTAGGAGTAAAAAAATTGTAGTTCTTCAAAACAGATTTTAAAACTTATAGCAACTCATGAGCCCTTTTGGAGAGGCAATGGCATCCCACTCCAGTATTCTTGCCTGGAAAATCCCATGGACAAAAAAGCCTGGTAGGCTACAGTCCATGGGGTCGTGAAGAGTCGGACACGACAGAGCGATCTCACTTTCACTTTTCATTTTCATGCATTGGAGAAGGAAATGGCAACCCACTCCAGAGTTCTTGCCTGGAGAATCCCAGGGACGGGGGAGCCTGGTGGGCTGCCGTCTATGGGGTCACACACAGTCAGACACGACTGAAGCGACTTAGCAGCAGCAGCATGAGCCCTTTTAGTCTTGAAACAGAAAGTAACTCCTGTACTAAAGAGGCTGACTCTTTAAAGTCTTAATAAAACACTTCAAAAGCACGCTCTACCTTCTCAAAGCAATCTTTACACCCTTGGGGCTGAATCTCACCAGCTCATATGAGGTTTTTCTTTCTACTCTCTAGAATCCAGCTTCCCAGCTTAACTGCTCTTTGACCAATCAGTGAGGGATGAGACTGAGGGAGATGCGAGGGGCTGGAGAGGCAAGACTCTGAGGCCCAGACTGTCTCCTGGGCTCCCTCAAGTACAGCAGAGACAAGATCTGAACGCAAGCTGATTTCAACTTTTAAAAACGCCCTGTTCTATTATTATCTTCATCACTTAAAAAACAAAAACAGAAAGACCCTGTACGAAATAAGATCTCAGAGTCTGTATCAGAAATCCTCAGTGTTCCTTTTACTGGGCCACATTGGGCCATATATTTTTATTTTATAGTAAAATAAAACTATACTGAGTAGACTCTAAAATAGGGTAAGTTTTGGTTTAATATAAAATTGTCGATGACTCCTTTCAAGTCAGTGAGGAGTGATCTGGGCATCCTACAGTTTCATTATTCCTGGGGCCACTCTCCATCGAGAGGAAGAATATAAATGGTTGTGAACAGCAACTTCAGAAGACACTTGCAGGATGTCTTAGCTTTTTCACTGGACTGGGTTGAATAGTGTCCTTCTCAAATTGACATCCTTCTGAGAATGTGACCTTATTTGGTTGGGTCTTTGCAGATGTTGTTCATTAAGATGAGGTCATACTTCACATGAGAATATTTCCTGAATCCCAAAGGAGTAGTATCCTTGTAAGAAGAGAGAACAGCCCCTCAGATACATGGCTTTTAGGACCCCCTGCCTCCAGAACTATGGAAGAACAGTTTCACACTGTTTCAAGCCACCAAACACGTGGTAATTGGTTGCAGCGGCCCTAGGAAACTAAAGCTGCCTAACCCAGAGAAGTAGAAGAGATGCTAAAATGCAGACACAGGAAGGAAGGGGTGGATGGAGTCATGTACGGGCACGGCCACCTACTCCAGTATCCTTGCCTGGAGAATCCCATGCACAGAGCAGACGGGTGGGCTCAAGTCCATGGGGCCACACAGAGTCAGACATGACTGAGAGACTAACACACATGCATGCAAGAAAGCAAGCTTAATGGGGAAACAAAGACCACGTCTGTACCTGAGGCTGACAAATGAATTCGTCCTCTCTCGAGTTTTCATAACTGCTTTTCCTCCTGCATACAGCAGGGTGAAACACACACAGAAACTATCACCTCTACCATAAGCTTCTCTTTCCTTGGGGTTAATAAAATTATGAATACCTGCAAGTGGTGATCAGGTTAGAAAAACCCACTACGTGTTGGACAGAATGCCCTCCGAGCACAGAAAGGTGTGAGGGCGGCAGCTCTTTCCAACACTGGCCTTCCGGCTTCAAGGGCAGGGCTGAGCTGACAGACCCAACCACACTTAGGTTTTAATCTAAGGCCAAATAAATTAGGGAAAATGAAATTACAAAATAATTACATAAATAAAAGTTAATGTAGAAGTCTAAAATATGGCACCCCACTCCAGTACTCTTGCCTGGAAAATCCCATGGACAGAGGAGCCTAGTAGGCTGCAGTCCATGGGGTCACTGAGGCTCAGACACGACTGAGTGTGGAGAAGGAAGTGGCAACCCACTCCAGTGTTCCTGCCTGGAGAATCCCAGGGATGGGGGAGCCTGGTGGGCTGCCATCTATGGGGTCGCACAGAGTCGGACACGACTGAAGTGACTTAGCAGCAGCAGCAGCAGCAGCAGCAGCAGTCTAAAATGAGTGATGTTTATAAAAAGCTTGAGAGAATCTATTTCTTAAATATATGTGCAGTATAACTATTATAGAAATTTGAATGGTAATTATGTACTAGATATTCATCACTGTGAGGCTTTTACTAAGAGATTAAGATGTATGATTTCTTTTAATCCTCACAACTGTTTGATTTAGTAGCTATTCTTATTTGCATCTCATGAGAAACCTGAAGCTTAGTGAGGTTACATAATAAACTCAAGTTTCTGAGGAACAGACTCTTTTTTTCTTCATCTATTTCTCTTTCCAAGCTCTCCAGGTGATTCTAGGTTCAGCTAGGATTCATACACCTAAAATATATGATTTTTATTTGTCAATTATAACTCAATAAAGTTGGGAGCAAAGTCACTGAATGGTACCCTCGAGACCGTGTACTTCATTTTATGTAAATATTATAAAAAAATCTTATAAACAAATGCTGAATTCTAAGTATTGAGAAGTAGAGTGTATTGACATCTATCACTTTGAAGTATACTAAAGAACTTAGTGACCTAATGGAAAGAATGAGGGACAGATACACAATTAAGCAATGAAGCAAATAATAAAAGGTTAATTGTAGAATCTAGGTGGTGGGTATTCATCACAGAATTCTTTCTACTTTTCTGTTTCAAAATTTTAAAAATAGAGTATTGGGGGGGAAAAAATGCCTGACTGGCTTTCTTAACCAGTTACACCATGCAGGTATGATACAGATATGTATATGGAGAGGTGTAAACACTATACATGCTTATATATAGAGAAATCTAGAAATAGCTATGCACTTTATATCTTATTACTACACCTGAAGGAATCACCCTTAACACTACCAAAATACCAGTCCTTTAATGTTCATTCACTTATTGAAATACTTATAAATTATTATCTGTTATAGCATACTCAAGCACTTGGCCGTGTGCCTTGAAAATAAAAGCATGTCTTTTAAATGCCTAGTATGTGCCAATCACTTAATCCATTATACTGACGGCAAGCATCAGCCCCACTTCACAGTTCTGAAATAACAATCATTTCAACACTTGTGCCTTAAGAATTTACAGGTTTTCTAATCTGGATGCTGTAAATATATTTACTTTTATCTGAAAGTTTAAAAAATATAAGGTAACTTTTGGCTTGATGTTTACGTATTTGAGAGCAATTGACAGCACATGAAATAAAGGATTTTCCTTTAAGAGCTAGCATGTTGGTGAAGTCACTTTGCTTTTTCTTAATCAATTGTGGGTACTATCTTATGATTTTGGAGAAAAAAACAAAACACAAAAAACAAGGTGTAAGGGCTTTACCTTTGGGAAAAAGAGGCAGCAACTATTAGTATAATTCTGTAGACTTCAATTATCCTTTTGGGTAACAGAGTGGCCCAGATCATGTATTCTACAACCACATTTTCTTTCTTAGCTAGGGCCAGAAAGAACCCTAGGATTTCTTCTCACTTTAAAAGCAAAAATTAAATTTTTATGGTACTGATGTATGGAAAAGCCAAGACCTCAGGAACCAGCAAATATCCATCAGAAAAGAACATGAAGCTCACAACACTCACCAGAGAGTTAGATCTGCCAGGAGGCCGGCGTGCCAAGTGGAAACATGAGGTTAGGGTGGAAAGTTCTGACAAACACTGTGGGCTCAGGTTAAAGAGCCCTCTGTAAGGCTGAAGTCACACAAGCGGCTGCAGGAAGTGACCTGACGCACCACTCCTGGTTCACGGAAAAGGGTGGTGCACTGCCTGCCTACAGATTAGCCTCTAGAGAAGGAGTGTGGGAGGGCTGGAGCCGGCAGAGAGACTCCGGCAGGGTCTGACGCCTCACAGCTGACGCTGTGCAGATGACCACGGGGCAGGCCTCTAGGAAGCGGCTGCTGGTCTGTGTGCCCCACTGCCGTGCTCCTGTACACAGCGCTGGTCACTACAGCAGGTGCGTGGAGACTGAGCGAAATCACGAGTGGATTTCAGAGCGGGGCCCAGCACATCTCAGTTCTGTCACTTACTAGCTGAGTAATGCTTAGTCAACCTTTTTACCAACCATAGCCTCTGCTTCCTCAGGGGTATAATGAGGATAAAACCACCCACCCTGCAGGGCTGCTGGGAGCACGAAGTGAGATCACCTATGTAAAAAACTTCTGTTCACTGCCTCACATGAAGTAACCACCTTGGAAACATTGCCTGTCTGTCTCCTTTTCCTCGCACATGTGAACCCTTGGTTTTGTGAATGTTAGAGAAAACGTGGTTGCAAAACCTTTCCTGGTCACCAACCACTGTGGCAAGGTGGAGACACTAAGAGGAAGGACCCTCTGAATCTCACCCCCGGCCTCCAGACATTCTCTTGTGTGAGCGTGAAGAGGAGAGCGCGTCTCCGCTGTTTCTAGACTTCCTGAGGAACCCCAGCACGGGATGCTGGCCGAAATTTAGTCAGGGATATGCTTCAACTTTTAAAAATGCTATCTGTGCTGTCGTCCTGGAAAAAACTAAAATCGAGCGCTGGCCATTTTTTATGAACAAAACCTAAATGGTTTTGGCAGGCTGGAATAATTAAGTAACAATATAGTCAATCTAATTCTCCTCAGCTAGGAAAATCATTCAACCTAGAAATGGCAACATTCAGGGCAAGCTGGCATGCACCTAGGAGGTTCAAGCCAGTGTTTCTTCATGGAGGAAACTTGACAATTGGTTAAAAAGTTTTTTACTGAGAAAACTGTCACACGTATCTAAACGGTGAACAAATCCTCACATATCCAGGGCCCCATGTGAGTGATTACCAATGATTCTATTTTAAAACTGGGATTAAGAGATGATATCTAATGTATTCACCAATGCCTCTGGAGAGACAGACACCTAGAAAACGGTATTCCCCTTGGGAAGCAGCAGACACTTTTAGGAGTTCTTACAATGCAAACCTCAAAATCACCCTGGAAACTACCTAAATGCTGTTGGTTGAATAAAGCGATCATATTGATGTTCTTCTCTGTTAACAACTTCAGAGAAGGATAGCTCTGCCAAGTTAGTGGGCTTTTCCCCCTTCTATGAGGAATAATGGCAGGAATGCTGCAGCCCCTGACTCTTTCCAACGCCCCCTGTGGAAAGTGGCCAAGGGTAAGGGGAGGCCCAGCGGGGACACGAGAGCCCCTGGGCAGAAGGCAGGGGAAGCGCAGGTGCGGCCAGAGAGGCTCACATGTGCTCCCGACCAGAGGCCCAGAAGGTCTCTGCGCAGCTCTAGCCCCAGCACCACCAGCCTGCCTTGGGGACCTGATGAGCCACTGACCCAACCTCCCGCCGCGTCTCGCACGAGCTCCCGCACCCTCACAAGGGCGTCGCATGGCCGCTGTGTGCCTGCCCCTCCCCAGCTCTCTGTTAAGACAACCCCCTGCAGCAGGTTAACAGTACTGTGTGCTGACCCGGCTACGGGAAAGGCCTCTATTCTTGGGAGACAAAACGGATCCTGCTGCAACTAGACACAAACCTAAGTTAAGAGGTTCAAATACTATGAAACCGTGAAGTGACTCATGTGGATGGGTTTGGCTTTCCACCAGGGAGAAAGCTGGATTCCCAAGCAGAGATCTAGAAAGTTCCAACTAAGCAGGCAATGAGGAGAGCTGACCTCACCAAGCTCAGCCGTGAGCTTCAGGCCTAAACACATTAACCAGCCGCTCTGTGGTGAGCTTATACACGTGACATCTTAGTCTGTCCTGTGGTCCTTCCTGCCCCCTCAGAAGTAAACGGATCCTGCTGCAACTAGACACAAACCTAAGTTAAGAGGTTCAAATACTATGAAACCGTGAAGTGACTCATGTGGATGGGTTTGGCTTTCCACCAGGGAGAAAGCTGGATTCCCAAGCAGAGATCTAGAAAGTTCCAACTAAGCAGGCAATGAGGAGAGCTGACCTCACCAAGCTCAGCCGTGAGCTTCAGGCCTAAACACATTAACCAGCCGCTCTGTGGTGAGCTTATACACGTGACATCTTAGTCTGTCCTGTGGTCCTTCCTGCCCCCTCAGAAGTAGTCACTGTCATCGGACTTCTAATTCACTTGAAAGGAACGTCCATTTCTTTAGGGCTCGGTGTGAGCTTCACAACCTGCATGGAACCAGCCACGATTCTATAGCAAAGAAAGTCGTCAAGGCCTCTTTCTAAGGCCCAGCCACCTGGAGCTTCATTCTCCAAAAGGGAGCCTCTACGAGTCACTGGGATCACGTGAGAGATGATGGCTAGCCGGAGTCGCACACTGAGGCCGACGGTACCTTGGAGAAGACAATGCTGTCCACGTCTTCACCGGGTGAGTGAAAAAGGTCAGAATCGCTCCCGGATTCTCTTTTAAGGACACCTGGTTTTGAGGCACACTCTCGGCCTAGTCCAACATCCAGGAAGCTGTCACATTCTGAAAAAGAAAATTCATTCAACCACTGCTTTAGAAAAAAATATCAGTTTCTTTTCATTCCAGCCATCAGCCTTTTAAATCGATTACGCAATCTCCTTCCCTTTCTATATTTTTTCTTTAAAAAAAAAAGGAATTTATTTAATTGGAGGCTAACTACTTTACAATACTATAGTGGTTTTGCCATACATTCACATATATCAGCCATGGGTTTACAGGTGTTCCCCATCCTAAACGCCCCTCTCACCTCCCTCCCCATCCCATCCCTCCCCCCTCAGGTCAGCCCAATGTACCAGCCCTGAGCACCCTGTCTCACGCACTGAACCTGGACTGGCGATCTATTTCACATATGATAATATATATGTTTCAATTAAGAAGCTGTAAAGGACACAAATTTAGTAAATTTAGTAGCTTTCAATTCTCTGTTGATAACCGGAGTCTGTCATATAAATAATGGGCACAAAAAGAAAAAAAACAGTGATTTAGAACTGCAATAGCACCTATGTATTTAAACACACATCTTTTCCTCTTGGTAATTAGAGAGTTTATTTCTTTTGCCACCAAAATCTGAAGTTCTTCGTCAGGAAACTATGTAATAGGGTTTGCGGGCAATTTCTGTTTTGACACTTAAGTTCTTTCTGGAAACTTGTTACTTTATCAAAATACTAAGATGAAAGACAAAGAGGAAGCATAACTAATAAGCATACCAGTGTATTAAAATTATAGATTTTATTATGCAGTAACTGAAATATAACTATTTAACTTGTCCTAGATAGATCTGATATTGGATGAATAATGTGACAAAGAAAAACACATAATCTAGAATCTGTTTTCAGTTCAACAACTAGGATATGAACTCTGGGGAAGCAGACAGAGGGGGACCTTGACAGAAATATTGTACTGGTACCTCAAAGAATTCAAAAAGCTTAGTATACCTCAATTAGCTCAGTATTTAACTCATTCTCTCCCTTAACTTTGTATCCAAAAGGGACGTGTGACCTGGTAACAACAGAAATGAAAACACTGGTACATAGTGACACCAAGAAAGGTATCAGCCCCCTTCAGGAAGTTTTGAAAGATGAAGCAATTCCATTCTAGCTGGCATAATGTGTGCCTTGGAAAACATGGAAGTTTATCCAATCTTCAGGTGCTACTAAGTGATGAGGGACAGAGCAGACAATCCAGCCGCTGACAGTTCAAGAGGACTCTACCTGGAGGCTTTGCTTGAAAGGAAATTCAAGAGGAGCTGACAGCACAAGGCGATGACAAAACAAAACCCACTGAGAGTTCCCGGCCCTATTCACAGACAGAGCACAAGGCGACAGACAGCGCGCCCCAGCCCAGCATGCGGGTGGCCGGCGGGGCCGCCAGCGCTGCACCTCCGCGGCGGTGTCTGCTCCCAGACAAATCAAACTGAAACACTGTTAAGCGTGGCAATGAGGTCACGGGAGTGGACATGCCCGAGACACATTCGGGCTGCAGAGGAGCCTGAAGAAAATGCGTATGAGGACGGCTGAAGGCGTGCCCAGTGAGAGCAGAGCTTCACTGATGACAGACATCTGAAGTCATCAGGCATCAGGGTCATGCACTAGAAGGGCTGGAGCAAAGAGCACGTGCCTGAGGCAAGAGGTCTCGAAAGAACCCTCTACACACAAGAGGGAGTGGAGGCCGAACAAGATGATGCCATTGTTTTTTTTAACTCTTAGAGTCTATGCTCAGACAGTGTGCTTTCTAAGTAGAGCAGCAGTAAAGAATTTGCCTGCCAATGCAGGAGATGGAAGAGATGCAGGTTCAATCCCTGGGTTGAGAAGATCCCCTGGAGAAGGGAATGGCAACCCACTCCAGTCTTCTTGCCTGGAGAATCCCATGGACAGAGGAGTCTGTCGGGCTACAGCCCATGAAGTTGCAAAGAGCTGGATACAACTGAGCATGCACGCACATCACATGTATGCTTAGACGGCAACTGTGTGTGCACATGTTGGTGTTCAGAGACAAGAACAGAAAGGTTTTCTTATCTAAATTAACTAATAAGTCATCATTAATTAAGTGATTAATTATTAGCCCTGGATTCATGTTGATGTTTGACAGAAAACAACAAAATTCTGTAATGCAATTATCCTTCAATTAAAAAATAAATTTATTTAAAAAATGATCAGCCCTAGATTAACCAGGAATCTAAGACAAGGTCCACAAGGCACTGCACTGATACAGATCATGAATTACTTGTCAACAAAACTACCTTTTCTGTTAGTGAAGCATCTAACTGGGGACTGGGGATTGTCCAAATAAAGAGCTGTCTTAGTTTGTGTGTGGGAGGGCAGGGGGCAGTTTACAATCTTGGAATAGAAATGAATATGTTAAGAGGCAATTTCAACACAGAAGTATTAATACATAACTCATGCTATAGGAATTGAGGCAGGGCTTACAGATTAATCTGAAAATGTTTTTGTTTAAAGTAGGAAAGTAGTCCATTTCAATCTTCGTCCAAACTGTTTCTGTGTGTGTTAAGTTCAATGGGAATAGCCCTGCTTTTAAAAGCCTGGAAATCACAAGTATTCTAGAATTTTGGGTGTTTGCGCCCCCCCTCACAGTTAAGAGTATGTACTAAGTTAGATGGAGTCGGTGGCTGTGATTTTTCTACTTGCTCCCCCTACCCTCCACCACCCCGGCTTTCCCCACTTGGAAAAATAAAAAACTCCACTCTGTGGCTGAGGGGGAAAGAGCAGGGGAAGGGGCTGCCCAAGAGCAGAAAGGGCTGTCACAGCAACTACGCCGAGCCGCTCGCTGTCCAGCTGGCAGTCAAACAGACCACGTCCAAATTCCAGACTGGAAAACGCAGCGGTTCAAGACATTCTAACGGAAAATTCACAGGGAAGATCCAAACTCAGTCCCGGGAGGAACACCTCACCCAGGGAAGGAACCCGAGTCTGGATGGGATACAAGCTGGGGCGGAGGGAAGAGGACGAAAGCAAGGAAAACAGGAGAGAGGAGGACCTGAAGGCTAATGAAACCGCCACAGATGGAAGCGTGGGGACCCTCATCCCACACATGCTGGCAGGTTTTCGAAATGGATGGAATCTTTCTGCGTAATCCATAAGGTGGGGCATAACGAAGGTATAAACAGGAACAACCATCACGGGGTTTAGATAGAGTGAGGTGGGTATGGCTTAAATCCAGATCTGACTACTAAAAGACCCCCAGGCAAGAAGTCATTCTCGACCTCAGTCTCCTTACCAATGAAATAGGATAGTATGTCCCTCCCTAAAATAGTTGTAGTGATGGTGAGAAAGAATTTATACACTTAGCAATGGACATCTGCGCCTCGGCACACAGCAGGCATAATATGATACACACACCTAATGGCGTTAACGCTTCATTAACCTTTACTTGGGATCTGACAAATGTCCAGTGAGGACATGACACTTAGCGGTGGGTCAGTCCTATTTTATGACCCGTTTGTAAATCTCTTACTTTTGTGCCCTGAGCCACCACCTTTCTAAAAGCAAGCAAAATGTAATGTGCACTTTCAAAGTGCTTATCGAGTCACTCAGGCTTAGATTTTACATATGCAAACAAATTATAGCTGGGGAAGGGTAGGAAAACTTAGCAGCAGCCTGCTCACTGGGCTTTGCTGAACCATGTTAACCGTAATCCACATGCACTTACTTCTCCTTAAATAAGCGTGCATTTATCCTGGACTGAAGATTACACAAGCGAAAGAAAGTGAAAGTGTTAGTCACTCAGTCAGGTCCCACTCTTGGCAACCCCATGGACTCTAGTCCACCAGGCTCCTCTGTCCATGAGATTCTCCAGGCAAGAAGACTGGAGTGGGTTGCCATTTCCTCCTCCAGGGGATCTTCCTGACCCAGGGATCAAACGCGGGTGTCCCACACTGCGGGCAGATTTTTTACCAACTGAGCCTCTAGGGAAGTCTGAAGAGTATGCAAAGTGACCTTAAATAAAGCCTATTATCCTATTTAGTCTAACACTACTGTTCTCTTGAGCTGCGTTTAAAAGCAAAAGAAAGAAACCTGCATGGCTGAACATCTTTGGAATTCACAATAAACGATGCCTACAATCATAATCTCAGGCCTCAAGTTCAGGAGAATAATTTAGGATTTTGTTAAACTGAGGTTTAAAAAGATTCAAAATAAACAAAGTCTTTCAAGAGGCTGGGGTATGGGGAAAGTCAATATTTAAGATAATGCCCTGGGGGAAATGCTCAGGGGTTCAAATTCACCTCTTTAAAGGAGTAAAAATAAACTGTGGCACGTGGAAAACCTTCCTGTGAATATTCTAACTGTGAGGCAACCTCTACAGGGCAGACAGCTTCACAGCTTGCGTGGCTGAGAGCAATCGCACTTCTAGAAAAAGCCCCTAACAGCTAAGGAACTAAAACAGAGTGAGCAGTTTACTTTCAAGTAGAAGATTCTAGGGGATTAGATGGGGAATGGGTCAGCTACATGCGGGAACAAGGTCAATCTTACAACATTTGGAGACCCTAAACACAACAGTATGATAATATTCTTTAACTTCTGTTATGAGAGAAAAACAGAAAAAAAAAAAAAAAAAAAAAAAAAACTCTTCTCATATTTGTTTCCAACACTTTCTTTGGAGCAAAGTCAGAGGGTTGAGAATCAGCAGGAAACTTCTCTTTAGGAAGAGGATTTGAACCATCTTGTTCTTAACTTTCTTCCTACTGCCATATATCCCCAGCTAAACTGTTTCTACAAAGATCAGAATTCAGTAATTTTTAAAGCAAGTCAGGAAAAATTGAAAAGGTTAACAGAGGTTTTGTTGGGTAAAGCAGACTCAAGAGCCCAAAATGCAAATTACCAGCTGCAAGAAAAGACCTAGGGTACTTGAGTCACTCACCAGTCATTTGGACTCTTCCCTTAAGGAAAGCCAGTAGGCTTCAGGGGTGGAAGACAATAGAGCAGACATTAGGAACAAACCTGCGTCACAGTGAATTAGTGGCTCAACTCAGGTAAGAAGTCAGGACTCCTAACAACCACAAAACCTGTCCTGTGTCATTAAACACCAAGGTCTTAAGGGCCTTTTACCCTCATCTAATGTCACCAGTACCTCGCGGGTGCTTAAGGAAAGCCGCAACTGCTGACAGTGTTCCCAAAGATCATGATTCTCACCCTAGGCTACACAGCAGAGGAACCAAAGGCTCTTTCAGAGATCTGATGCTCAAACCACACCTCAGCCCAATTAAACTGGCATTGCTAGGGGTAGGACTCAGACATCAGTATATTTTTTAAAGCTCCCCAGGTAATTTCAATGTGCAGCCAAAATCAAGAGACCTGTGGTTAGTCCTTAATAACATATATTTATAGTTTTATCATATTAAGAAACCATTATCACATGTACATATATGCACAGCACATATGCCTTCACAGATGAATTAATCAAATATAAAGCCACCTGTGGAAACTTACTACTAAAATGAAATTTAGGTAATTACACCTTCATCTTCAGCTGTGAGACAGATAAAAGGCCTAGAAACCCAAATCACGTAACACTCTTCTCACTTATCCCACTAATGCTCATGAAGGACAGATCGCCAGCATTCTGCATCAGAGTGGGATGGTGGCTCTGGAAGAGGGACATTTTGGATGTGGTTATTCAAGCAAACCGCAAGATGGAGAATCCCCGCTTACCTGGGCTCTGCGTGGGAGCCAGAAGAGATGCTGCGTCAGGGCATGGCTCAATCGTACACCAGTTTTCTCGGTTTATCTGAAGGGAAAGAAAGAGAGACTGAGTAAAAGTCAGGCATAAAAAACGGAAACAGAAAAAGACATGCGAAGGGGAAGATACGGTGCGGCCAAGGGTGAGATAAAGAAGAAAGAAGTTAACAGGCGAAATGGACCAAATGTTGAAATATGTATCTCACATTCTGGTTTGCAAGTCAAAAAAAAAATGCAAAAATAATTCCTGTTTATTCAAGGATTACTATACATTGGGTATCAGGTTAAAATTCTACATACATTATTTCATTTCATCCTAAGAAGTCTACACATATCATTTTATTTAATCCCCACACTAGCTCGAAGAAGCATATTATTCCTCTTGCCAAAGAATAACTAGGTTTGGACGAGCTACATTTGTCAACTTCTGATCTTTGGTGAGAAGATGCTAAAGTATATGGGTAAGAAAGAACAACAGGTTTCCTAAACATGCTAAGCAAGATAAGGTAGAAAGCTATGGGGCATTCTGTCCAATTACAACCGTCTGACAAAGAGCAAATGCATGAGATTAAACTGCTTGCAAATAAGCTATGCAAGCCTACAGCCACAGGAAACAAACACCAAATCATCAGCTCTTTTCCCAGTAGAGACGAATGAAGGCTGGGACCAGGGGCCATCATCACCGTTTCAACTCCTGGTGTGTTACAGAATGATGCCAAAAATTTGAAAGTGATCCTTGAATGGAAAAGAATATTCAGCAGGTTCCCTGGGATTATGCAAAGTATCCCCTTTCAAACTGCAATTTGAGTGTGTATAACGAAGAAACTTCAAATTTAGTAACCTTAACAAACCCAATGCCCATCTTTCAAAGAATGGAAACAGTAAATTTTCCTTAAAAAACAAAACAGAACCTTTCATTTAGAGAAGGATTTTCTGACTGTGAACTGCACCTCACTTGAAATGAGCCAAATTTCACTTCCAGTGAAGTAAGTTTCTCTGTCAACAGGAAAAGCAAGGATCCATAATTACTGTACGTTTGCTCCATGAACACAGCAACAAATTTTACAGAGCTAACACAAATTTTAAAAGCAGACCCATTAACAACAGTGACGAACGCAGAGCAGCTCTAAATTATGATGACATTGCTCTATCCCAGTCCATGACCTTCAATACCTCTCCGGTCAACATCTTAGGAAACGTTGTTAAAACTCTTGATCTGAGAATGTTTTCATCACCTTTTCAGACATTACACTATGGCCAATGAGTAAACAGAATTTTCTTCATTGTCAATACTTGAGGGACGAACTGACTTCACTTTTCATGTCATTTTAGGCATTTGTGTGTTACAGAAAATGAGTTACACATTTTGCAAAATAACAAATATATAAATAATACAAAAATAATGTATTATTTAACAAAAAAGTTAGCAGAGTATTATTTAATATACAATAAATATTGAAAGAAAGAAAGTTAAAATTGAATCAAATCCCTTTAACGGGATACACTGATTTCTGAATAATAATGACAAGAACACACTAGAGACGGGAGACAGCTCCTCGACGATCTCCCGGTGAGTGTCTGGTGAGCAAAGGACCCCGCCTGCCCTCTCATCCCAGGCTGGCTTGGTAAGGAGGTCTGCATGCCACACAGCCTCAGGAGACAGAGACCCTGTTTCTTTCTGTGTGATGACACGTGTGAAGTCAGAACAAAAGTGAGGCAGGCTTACCGCACAAGTGAAAATTCAGGGGTCCCACGGCTGGGGTTCCTCAGCTGTGGCACAGCATCTCCCCGGGCCCCTTGTGCCGCCCCCGCGGGAGCAGGGCGGCAAGCAGCACCACCAAGAAGCCGATGCTCAGGGTGCTCTCTGCCTTCAGACAGCAGCCATGGAACTGTCAGGCGGACTCGGTAGCGTGCCAGTAGGGTGAAATCTCAGACCCCATCACAGTTTTGACAATTCAGTTCCGTTGACAATTAGTATATATTAAATAGTATTGATATACTTAAAGGCGGCAGCAGCCAAAAATCTCCTGATGACACCTATGCGGCGAAAAGCTTTAATCTGATTCAACGTTAGATAGAGTGGTTGTGCCTGAGTGATCATAAAGAGACAACTAATATCCACTCTAACTTTTGTATAGGTTCCGGAATCTTCTTTAATGACTACTACCTGGCTATATCCCAATACAAAATGTCTTTGGTGTTAAAAAAAAAATTAAAACTTAAAGAAAGAAACCAACACTGGAACATTATTGTTAATTAACTCCAGACTTTGGATTTCATTTCTTTTTCCATTAATGTTCGTTATAGCTCCAGGATCCAGTCCAGGATCAGCTAGTTCAGTTGCTCAGTTGTGTCCTACTGTTTGTGCCCCATGAACTGCAGCACGCCAGGCCTCCCTGTCCATTACCAACTCTTGGAGAAGACTCATGTCCACTGAGTCGGTGATGCCATCCAACCATCTCATCGTCTGTCATCCCCTTCTCCTTCCACTTTCAATCTTTCCCAGCACCAGGGTCTTTTTCAATGAGTCAGTTCTTCACATCAGGTGGCCAAAGAACTGGACTTCCAGCTTCAACATCAGTCCTTCCAGTGAATATTCAGGACTGATTTCCTTTAGAACTGACTGGTTGGATCTCCCTGCAGTCCAAGGGACTCTCAAGAGTCTTCTGAAACACCACAGTTCAAAAGGATCAGTTCTTCGGAGCTCAGCATTCTTTATAGTCCAACTCTCACATCCAACATGACTACTGGAAAAACCATAGCCTCGTCTAGACGCTCCTTTGTTGGCAAAGTAATGTCTCTGCTTTTTAATATGCTGTCTAAGTTAGTCATAGCTTTTCTTCCTAGGAGCAAGCGTCTTAATTTCAGGGCTGCAGTCACCATCTGCAGTAATTTTGGAGCCCCACAAAATAAAGTGTCTCACTGTTTCAATTGTTTCCCCATCTATTTGCCATGAAGTGATGGGACCAGATGCCATGATCTGTTTTTTGAATATTAAGTTTTAACCCAACTTTTCACTCTCTTTCATTAAGAGGCTCTTCAGTCCTTCACTTTCTGCCATAAGGGTGGTGTCATCTGCATATCTGAGGTTATTGATACTTCTCCTGGCAATCTTGACTCCAGCTTGTGCTCCATCTAGCCTGGCATTTTGCATGATGTACTCTGCATTAAGTTAAACAAGCAGAGTGACAATATACAGCCTTGATGTACTCCTTTCCCTATTTGGAACCAGTCTGTTGTTCCATGTCCAGTTCTAACTGCTGCTTCTTGACCTGCATACAGATTTCTCAGGAGGCAGGTCAGGTGGTCTGGTATTCCCATCTCTTAAAGAATTTTCCACAATTTGTTGTGATCCACACAGTCAAAGGCTTTGGCATGGTCAATAAAGAAAAAATAGATGTTTTTCTGGAACTCTCTTGCTTTTTTGATGACCCAACGGATGCTAGCAATCCAGCATACCACATTACATTTTGTGTGTGTATGTGCAATTTTGCATTTTAAGACCTTTATTGAAATATATGACAAACGTTTGTATAGTCAAAGCTATGGTTTTTCCAGTAGTTATTTACAGATGTGAGAGTTGGGCCATAAAGAAGGCTAAGCATGAAAGACTTGATGCTTTCCAGCTGTGGTCCTGAAGAAGACTTGAAAGTCCCTTGGACTGCTAAGAGATCAAACCAGTCAATGCTAAAAGAAATAAACTCTGAATATTCATCAGAAGGACAGGTGCTGAAGCTCCAGTACTTTGGCCACCTGATGCAAAGCGCCAACTCACTGGAAAAGACCCTGATGCTGGGAAAGGTGAAGGTGGTGTCAGAGGATGAGATCGTTGGATAGCATCACTGACTAAACGGACAAGAGTTTTAGCAAACTCTAAAACTCTCTCTCTTCACTCTTCTCAATAGTGAAGGACAGGGAAGTCTGATGTGCTCTTGTCCATGGGGCTGCAGAGAGTCAGACACAACTTAGCGACTGAACAACAACAAACTGAAACACAGCTCATATACTCTAAAACTCCTCCATTTAACTGTCTATTAAATAGTCTATTCAGTGGTCTATTGTCTTAACACAGTTGTGAAACCATGGTCACTATCTAATTTTAGAACATTTTCATGGCACAGAAAAGAAATCTTTCACCCATCAGGAGTCGCACCCTACCCCAAACCCCTCCCCTCCCAGTTCCAGGCAACCGTCAATCTGTGTCCCGTCTCTGCGCGCTTGTCTACTCCGGACACTTTGTATGAACGGAGTCGCACACTCTGAGGTCTCTGGTCACTGGCTGCTTGCTCAGCTTTCAAGGTTCGTCTGTGCTTCAGCACTTCATCAGCACTGCACTGCGCGGCCTCACAATCTGTAGCTCTGTGTGGACACGTGCACGCTGTGTGTTCATTCTTCAGCTGGCAGACGTGTGGCCGCTTTCACTGTCTGGCTGTTATGCATGATCCTGTCATGAATATCCATAGACGAGCACTGGACACGCTTCCCTTCTTTTGAGCATACTCCGAAGGGTGGAACAGCCACGTCAAGTGATGACACCTTTACGTTTAACAAAGGCTGAGAGCTTGCCAGGCTCTTCCAGAGTGGCTGCGCCATTCGACATTCCTGCCACCCGTGCCCGAGTGCTCTGCCTTCTCCACACCCTTGCCAGCACGTGCTGCTGCCCTTACTGTTTAGATGTATCCAGCTTGGTAGGTGTGAATGGTATCTCCTATGAGTATATGAGATACACTTTCAACTTTTCATTTCTTTAAATATATACGTCTTATCAAAGTACAGTGGACTTTCAATGCTCCAGGTGCCCAGCAAGGTGATTCAGTTATACACACACACATGTATCATTTTTGAAATTTTTTCCCATTATAGGTTATTACAAGACACTGACTGTGGTTCCTTGTGCCATACAGTAAACTTCTGTTGCTGGTTGCATTTTTTTTTTAATTAGAAATCTAGCATTCTATTCGTACTAAGTAGAATCAAAATGTCATAAATTTTTTCAGTAGGCAAAAATTCATAAGTTTTCTAAAAATATACATATTATACATATTATTTATATATATGTATACAAAAGCTTTTCTACTAAGCTTGATAGAGGCTTGAGAAAAAAATTAAAAAAAAAAAAGATGGAGAAACTGGAAAACAAACTAAATGAAATCAGAGCACTGAATATGAAATAGAAAAAGTGAAACAAACTATATAAAAGTAAATAAAAGATGATCATGTAGTTCAGCTGGTTTTAAACATGACAGCTCACTGGAAACATACTTCCAATTTTTCTTTTAAAATGAAACTATTTTTTAATCTTATTACTTTCTAGGAAAAGGAAGACTCTATGAAGACATAATGTTGACCAAGGTCAGATTTCTTTCTTTTATTAAATAAAAAAGTACTAAATATCCTGAATGTATCAAAATATTTGTGTCAAGCCTTAAAAGCAGTAGCAGTAAAACAACAGAATCCTCTAAGAACTCAGTGGGTGTGAGAGAGACGTGGAAAAATTAAGTAAATACCTCTTCCACAGCATTCTGCACACATTCGGCACTGAGATGAGTGTGGACAAAGTGTCCTATGGCAATCAGACTGGATGAGACACTCTAACGCCAAACAATATCTGAAATTCTTTATACATTTCTGCCCAGGTCACAAATGTAACACACAGAAACACTGGGCCAGATAACAACTCCTTTCTTTCACTTTACACAAGGCGTTATTGCACAATACATGTTGGGGAGGAGCCAGAGACTGCCACACCCTGTATAAGCAGAAGAATTGAGAGATTAGAGTTTCAGGGAAGTTAAAAGCAGAGGGCAGAAGAGAGAAGGTAGGACCACAGTGCCAACTGCTGCTGAGAAGTTGGAACTGATACATTTTTAAAAAGAAGTCACTGAATTGGGCAGAGGTTTATGGCAACTTTGGAAAGAAGAGTTTGAAACAAGACAGGTGATACCAGAATTAAAACTGTAAAACATCCCATTATATTTCTAAATTGATGGTACTTTCAAGTTTGCAGTCTACTGTTGCCTGGATGGGACCCTTTGCCTGTCCCATTGGGAGGCACGTTGCCATTTTTGAGACGAGGCCACATGCTGAGTGAGCTAGATGTGGGGATGGTAGATTTGTGTGCGAATTATATTGTACTGGTAACTGCATCTGCTCAAAAGACCGTAAGCTCCTTGAGAAGTGAATCCTA
Organism: Madoqua kirkii; assembly: GCA_006408675.1. Lineage (NCBI taxonomy): Eukaryota > Metazoa > Chordata > Mammalia > Artiodactyla > Bovidae > Madoqua > Madoqua kirkii. Next base: position 11,057 of record SJYC01149362.1, on the reverse strand, counting down.
TCTTTAAAAATTCCACAGATCTCCCCATGAGTACATAGTAGATGCTTAATGAATAACCTTTGAGTTTATTATCCGCAATGATTTTTGTATAGAACTAAAGGGAGAACCTTTGAGATGATCACCATGCCTCCCTTTATCAGACCCATTAGAAAGGGGGGCAGGCGCACTGGGTGAAGGGTCTTGAAGGAGGTACACAGCATTTAGAGGCGGAGTGAGGACTCATTTTCCCTCACTCCCAGTCCGGTGCTCTTTTCCCACCCTTGCAAGTATCTCTTCTGGTTCTTAACTTTGTCTCAGAATTCAACAACTGTTTAAACAATTTTTAATAGCAATATGAAACCGAAAAAAATCTGGCAAAGGAGCATTTAACATCTCTGGAGATTACTGGCTGGAAAAGAGAGTCACTGCTTAAATTAGACAAAAATATTTAGAAAATAAAGTATTATAATGAGAAAACTAAAATATGAACCTGGGGGAGCGGATTTTTGGAACAGCAAAATGCTGTAATTGAAAGAAATGTTTTGTTTGTTTGGCTTGGCTTTGCCTGCTTTCAGGAGCCTGTGTTTTCAGTCACTAACGGTTAATTACCAACGATGTGCTGAGCAGGCTCACCGCCTCCAGGCGCTCAAGGAAACCTCAGGAAATCTGACAGCTCTGCAGCTCCCGCTAGTTCCTTCTGTGGAATCAGGAAGAAACACTTGAAAACCTAGGCTGAAAATCAGTGTAATTTCAGGTAAATCAGAGACTTCCTCATCAGGAAAGGGTGAGTAAATCTAGCCCAAGAAGCCTTCTTCCTATTGCTACCTTGATTATACCACACAGCGGGCCAGCCAGCTTCTGGGGAGGACCACGCCCACTTTAGGCAAGGAAGTGTCAAGGTACAGCAGGAGAAAGATAATCGTGACCCTGGTGACAATCTGCACAACAGGCCCCGCAGTTTAAAAGTACGAGGAGTCTCCCTCCATTAAAAATGTTAAGGAGGGACTTCCCTGGTGGCTCAGTGACTAAGAATCTGCCTGCCAACGGCAGGAGACACGGGTTTGATCCCTGATCTGGGAAGACCCCACATGCCGTAGAGCAACTAAGCCCATCTGCCGGAACTACTGAGCCTGTGTTCAAGAGCCTGGGAGCTGCCACCACTGAGCCCAGTGCTGCAAGGACCGAAGTCCACGTGCCCTAGAGCCGTGCCTGCAATGAAAGAAGCCACCACAGTGAGAAACCAGCACCTGGAGTGCAGCCCCCGCCCCCGGCACAGCGGAGACCCAGCACAGCCGAAAGGAAGCTAACCAACGCGGCGAGGGTTACAGCTGCCTCCGCATCCCAGGACAGTGCGCACAACCACACGGGCCCACGGATCACCAGGCCTCACGAAACAGCTCCACAGCCACGGACTACAGACTGGACAGTCCTTCCCGCTGTGGAAAAAAGAGGCTGAGCAAGGCCGCCAGGACACTTCAGAGCTGGAGTTCATGGCCGTTGGTGGCACAGACTCCTTCCAGGATCTGAGGGAAGCCAGGGACCGCTCTTTCCCAGAAGCACGCGTGTGTGTCTCCAGTCAGCGGTTCTGGAGGCGGCTTCACAACTCAGAGTACAGACTTGTCCTTACAAGTTTTTGAGGAGCACGAAAAGCCCCGGGTGGCCAGAGTATGACTGAGGAAAGAAGGGGAGACACGGCAACCACGAGTCTCCACCAAGGTGAGTCCCTCACCCCAGGTACACAAGCGAGGTAGTGAAAAAGTCAGCATCATCCTAGGAAAACTGTAGGAAGTTTCCCTTCTACAGGCAAGGAAGGAAGGAAAGCATGGAACCAGAACACAGCCCAGTAAGAGGAGTCTAGGCAGCTCCGGTCTGGAGGGGGCGTCCCTGGGCTGGGGGGCGTGTGGACCCAGTGGGACACTGAGGAAGCAGCAGGCCAGCGAGCTGGCACAAAGGGCAGAATCCACAGAAATGAGAGGGGGATGAAGGCGCCACGCTCAGAAACAGACAGGAGATCCAGAGCAGACGGTGGTGGTGCCTTCTCTTTGACTAGGTTGAGTCTGAAGTGCCAAGATGTCTTTCAGATGCTTAAAAGTCATCAATATTGAGAGAAAGACTGGAGCTAGTTTCATCTGCTCTTGAGTAAAAGGTGGTGAGAAGAGTGTGACATGGAGAGGGAGCCGCATGGACGTGCCAACAGGGAAGACACGCTGCTGGTGGTGCTTGTGCGGGTGGCACACAGCGGCAGGTGAAGAAGCTGGGAAGGCTGGCTGCGTGCAGGCAGAAACAGCACAGCAGCGAGTACGCGGTCGTGAAGCGAAATAAATCAAAACCACAGGCAGATACTGCATCATACCTGTCAGGACGGCTCTTAGTTAAACCACACACACACACTCAAATAAAAAAAACCCTCCAGAAGATAACCAGTGTTGGTGAGAATGCAGAGAACTGAAACCTGTGTGCACGTAAATTCTTGGGAATGTAAAAATGTGGAGAAAAGTACAAAGGTTCCTCCAAAACTTAAACAGAATCAGCATACGATCCAGCAGTTCCACTTCTGGGCACACCCCGAAGAACTGAAAGCAGGTACTCAATACTTATAAATCAACATTCACAGCACCACTATTCACAATAGATAAAGGGGAAAACAACCCAATTGGCCATCAACAGATGAATGGATTAACAAAAGGTAGTATATACATGCAATGCAATAGTATTCAGCCTTAAAATAAGGAGAGAATTCTGATACCTGCTTCCACATGGATAAACCCCCAAAACATCACACTCAGTGAAATAGGCCAGTCATGAAAGGACAAATACTGTGCAATGCCACTTATACAAGATACCTAGGGTAGTCAAATTCTAGCACCAAAAAAATAAAACGGTGATCGCCAGGGACGGGGGCAGGGGAAACGGAGAGTTACTATTTATCGAGTACAGAGCTTCGGTTTGCAAAGATGAAAAAGTTCTGGACAGTGGTGATACGACAGCTGCACGACAATGTGAACGCACGCAACGCCACTGAACTGCACACTCAAGGGTGGTCGATGTTATGTATCTCCTTACAACAGCAGCAGCAACAGAGGGAGCGTGCGGCAGTTCCAGAGAAGCGAGCGTGTTTAGAGAAGAGCGGTCAGGCGGCCCACAGCTGGAGGCGGCACCGGTAATCTGGGCCAGAAGCTACCAATCGTGGTCAGTGCCATTAACCAGAGGACACAGCCCTCGGACGCGAGTGTGGGAAGAATGTCAACACTGGCACCAGCGTTTGTGACCACATCCTGTGTGCAGTAGCAGAGCGCCAAGCAGACCATGTTCACGCGTGGCAAGTACTGTGCTGAGTGCATGCACGTAAGCCGTGGAAGAGGCAGAGGCTGAATCCCAAAACCTCTCTCCCTCCTCCCGCCTGGCTTCAGAAACACTGGTGTGACCGATAAAGTGGCCCTCGTCGCAGGTCTATTTTTCAACAGCTCCACTGTTTCTCACTCAGACAATGAGATAACTTAAAGGCCACACACCCAATTTGGCTCCACTGGAACGTTTTCAGAGTGCTTGCTACAGACCAGAGGAAATGCCAGGCCCTGATTATACTCGTGGCAACACATCTCTTCTCATGGTAGTCTCTTTTCCAAAAGGTGACCTCTAAGACCCAGGTTTCTACATTACTGGATGACGGACTGCTCTCTGTACCATTGACACTCTTCTTAGCCATCTTAAGACTAGGCTTAGCAGGAAATTCTGATTGCTAGCAGAATTTGGAGATGGACTAGAAAGAAACAACAGTGTTGAGATTGCTAATAATTTGAGCTTAAGAGGAAAACAAAGGTAATAATTAACAATAATAAAGCCCTTCATCCATGTTTTGCTCTATGGAATCTTCAAACTATTGGCAAAATACAAAATTGGCAACTGATTAAATGGGTAGGAGGAGTAGATCAATATGATTCTGAAATTTTGTTTAGCAAGCAGCTGGAAATGAGGAAAACAGAGACTGTGCTATTAAATATCCACATCTTTTGGAGGAATAAGCCACCCAAAACCACTTTCTGGCTCTGACTCCATTTGCGATTCTTTAGCTAAAAGACAAATTTAATCTTCTGTCCATATTGTATCTCCAGGACAATCAGACTGTGGACATTACAGGTACCGAGCATCCAAAGTTCTGATGTGTTACAGTGCATATGGAACATGGGGTGGGAGAATTCAAAAAAATTGTTGACCACGCTGGTAATTTTTCACATCTATCATGAAGCCTCGAGTCCCTTGGAATGATCTAGACCACACCTAAATTGTGTTCCCGTCAGTCAGAAAATAGAGCGTGCATATTTCCAGTGGAGAGGGCACTGCCTTGTTTTTGGCAGTGTTTCTGCTACTGCTTATATTTGAACATCCTAATAACACAGCTCACGGTTACACCCAGCCTTCCCAGCCACTGCCTGTATTTACTTCCTCTGCAAATGTCTCAGGAGATGTAGCTGGAGTTACAAGGCTGAACAAAAGGAAGCAGAAACCCCACCATCCGGACAGGGGAGCCAACGCTGGAGACAAAAGTCTTTTCAGGGAATCAGACTGTAACTGAGCAGACAGGCAGTGCTGCCCTCTGTCATCTTTTGCCTCCTAATGTCTTTTGTTTCACGCGGCATGAAATGTCTTTGAACAAGTAAACTTGTTAAGGGATGTGTATTTCCTGGAAGATGACACCGGGCCTACAGACAAACTACTCCTGCGCTAATGAGGCCAGGTGGCCTGCCTGAACATCACGGGTGAGAGGGGGTCGTGTCCTCCATACATATTGTCAACTCGGTGTCCACAAAACACGGCTGCAAATGTTTTCACCATTCACCTGCTACTCTGACTTACTAGCGACAAAGTATGCTGTCAGTAAATCATCAGTAACAAGAAGAACCATGTTGTTACTAGTAGGCAATATTTTTGCAAGTACCCCAAGTAGTAAAACTAGTGAAAGGGAAATGGTCCCTGGATTACAGTCAACAGCTGATCTGGATTCTGGCTTCTTTGTCTTGCAGCAAGTCCCTGACACTTGGTGTGATGTCCTCCTGTGTTAAGAACAGTCTCTTAATGGGATCAAGAGTTAGCTACTGAACTGTGTTAAGAGAAAGGCTCCTCTCACCAACTTGTGTAGGCTTTAGAGGGACTTCCCTGGTGGTCCAGTGGTTAAGAGTCCACCTTCCAATGGAAGAGACTCGGGTTCAGTCCCTCGTCAGGGAACTAAGATTCCCATATCCCCAGGGGCAACTAAGGCACTACACTACTGAGCCGACCTGCTGCAAACTGCAGAGGCTACACGCCACAACTGGAGAATCCCGCACAAGCAAATGAAGTGAGTGCTCTCCTGCAATGAAGGCCCCGTGTGACCCCCAAACAAAAAACACAAAACTAGGCTTCTGAACGATGCCGAGGAAAACGGGCCTGCTGATACCAAAGGGTGTCTGCCAATGATTCAAATTCTTCCTTATCCCATTCTGTGCACACGATTTATAGTTGCTAACCATTTACCTACCATAAGAAGCCAGAAGTCACACAGGCACGGGGGGATACTGTGAGGAGTGACCCGTATGTATGTGTGTACTGGGACAGCAGAGCCAAGAACACTATTCACCTACTTTATTATCAGAAAATAAAAAATTCGAGAAGGAGGTAAGACTTCACATCTACTGGGTTTGATGATGGGAAGCAACGGCTGATGTGAGGATAAAGACCGGTGTACCCAGCCTTGGGAAAAAATCCCAAGGGAAGGCTTTGATGCAGAAGAGCTTCCATGCAAGTCACTGATCAGAACTGACAAAGGGAACGGGTCAGAATGCAGAGTAAGTCTCAGAAAGGAGGGGCACATAACAGAGGACAGGATTTTCAAGTTACTTCACAGGGAGTTATCTGGATGCCAGTGGGAAGGAACGGAGCTGTAAACGTTATGATACCAGAAGGACAGGTCATGGCCCAAATTTTGGGATGACCGTCACAACTCACCTCTGTTCTTTACCCCAGCCATCACGTACCATGACGTGTTATGAACCCACACTTACAAACCTGAACAGATCAACTCATCCAACTAACAAAACTTACTGAGCATTTAACACGAATTAGGGACACTGTTTTGAGTGCTTAGACATAGTGAATAGATTTTAAAAATTACAAACTCTTCAGTATATATATATAGAAAAAATCTTCCACCAAAAAGGGGAGTGAGAACATAGCACACGGTCACTTGGGAACTCACACATCCTGATATAACACACCTTAAGAACACTGATTTTAAAAGCAAATTCAAAATGGCAGATAAGTGAGGAGGCCACTGCTGAATGAATTAAAAAAAAAGAAGTGGTGGGGGAAAGGCTGTTAACAGTGGTGGACTCATATCTGAATTCACTGTGCTGTAGAAGGCATCCCCACACTGGGAAACAAGCGAATGAGATCAACTTTTAAGTCTCAGCAGTTAAAACTTTAAAAGATACATATAGATACACATACATACACTCACGAAATCAAAAGTGTTGGCCAACTCAAAGAAGAAGTCTAGAGGACTAAGAAAGAACATGAGCTTTGAGAAGAGTCACGTCTGGGGCTGCATCCTATTACCTAGGATGAGCTGTGAGAAAATTACTGACTATCCGGAAATGTTTCTCCTCATAAGATGAAACAGATCCTAGGGATGTAAACGTTAAATGCCCGCCACTGGAGACCACAGAGCCATTCTGTCACGCTGGGCCTACCATAATGGCAGCCTGAGTGCCTCCCGCGTGCCAGAATGAGCTTTTGAAAACATAAGTTGAGAAGTAACATACCCAAGCAAAGCAGACCCCTCCCGATGGCGGTCAAGGCCTGGCTCTTCCAGGCCCGGCCTGCTCAGCTTTCTCCCATCACCTCGGCCTCCCCCGTCCTTCCCCGCCCCAGGGCCCCTGCCGATCCTTTCCAGGACGCCTTCCCTAGGTGCAGCACTGGCATCTTCTAGTTCTCTGGACACCAGTTTTTTAAACGTCAGAAGCTCAGAATGATCTCCTACCTGAAATGTCCTCCCATCACGTGCACTTACAGTACACACTGTTTATTTGTATCAAGTCACTTACAGTAATGTGTACTTCTTGTTTCTGTCTACTGCCTGTCTTTAAGCAATACGGAAGCTTTGAAGACCCATGTGCCCCTCGGACCGAGCACCACGCCTGACACTGAGCAAGTCATTCATGCTGCTTTCACGTAGGTCTCTCAGTGGCGTGACCTGTCTTCAAAGCAAAGAATCAGCCCCAAAGCTGCCCATCTCATCTCAAAGTGGGAACAGCGTATTTTCAGGACTTCTTGTGCTTCCTTAGTTGTAATAAATGCCTGTTTTCTGAGAAGTGAAGTTTCTTCTACTGAAATTCTTTGGTTATGTAAAGGTGGTATGGTGCAAAAAAAGAAAAAAGAAAAAAGAATACAAAATACAGGCACATCCAAAAAAAAGACAGCAAGAGAGAAAAAATTATGTCCTTTATGAGCTGTGGCTCCTAAAGCCACAGCTTTATGTGGGGGGCGGGGGAGGGGGCGGGGAAACAAAGCATCGCACCACTCAAGTCTTGCTCGCTCCTCAGCCAGGCTCAGGAGACACCTCACGCTCTTCCTAAGGAAAGGAGCCTGGGGCGGGCGGGCGGGCCGGGACCGCTGCTGCCTGGCCAGGCCTCTCACAGGAAGTGACATGTGGAAGCTTCTGCTAAAACTGCGGAACAGCATCTGCGAAGGCAGTCGGCCTGTGCTGAGCTAGCTCCTCTGTGAAGGGCTGTCACGCCCCAGGGGAGTGGAGAGTATTCTGTACTTCAATGCACTACGTTCCTGTGATACTAAGACTAAGATTTTCTATCCTCCCTCCCCTCTTTCGCTTTTCTCCCCAGACAGGGCACACCATAGAGCATGGAAAGCGCTCAGTCATGTCCGACTGTGCAACCCCGTGGACTGCAGCCTGCCAGGCTCCCCTGTCCATGGGATTCTCCAGGCAGGAACACTGGAGTGGGTTGCCATTTCCTCCTCCAGAGGATCTTCCCCACCCAGGGACTGAACACTCGTCTGTTACGTCTCCTACACTGGCAGGCAGGGCCTTTACCACTAGCGCCACCTGGGAAGCCCAGTATCATAAAGAGTCAAGCACGTAAGAGTCCTAACAAGTAGGCTCTTCTAAACAAAGGAGGACAGAAACGGAAAAAGAAAACAGCACTGTGATTTCATAGCGGAGCTCACGTTTCAGAGACACTAACATGAATCATAAGATCCTGATCAAGTTCAAAATGCCAAGTTGCCCACTGCTCTGAGCCTCGGCCTGGCAAATCAGAGCACCAGCTGATGGAGGTTATGGCGGACAGTCGGCAGTTCCCCACAATCGCAACCCCTCCACCGAGGCCCTCATCTTAGTTCACGGGTATCCGTGTCTAGCTTTCTGAGCCAAGCTTGGCCTCGATGGATCAGTGGAAAAAAGGAGGGAGTCTCAAGTAATAAACTGAGCTGATCAATCCCCGCGATCACTCCCTGCCTCCCTGGCCGGGACAATGCACACCTCCCTCCTGTGCCTGCGCTCCCCTGCCTCCACACCCTCATCAGCTCAGGTACTGGGGTCCTCTGGCAACTCTGAAGCACTTGGTTGACTTCCAGTTTCCCCTGTCTTTGCCAGAAAATGGCTAAACTTCCAAAAAGTGCTCCCTGAGTCGTCCAACATTCCCAGACTCCCACCTTATGGCTGGAGGAGTTCTTACTAATTTTAGACTCAAGGATGCCTTCTGTGAGCAATTAGCCGCCCAGAGGCTCCACCCCCATCCTGCCGAGACAGCCAGCATCACTAACCGGAGAAAACAAACACAGCAATTAACAGTCAGAGGCCAGACCTGTAAAGCAGTCAAACCAAGCCAGAACGGCCTCTGTGCCACTTCGATAAACAGACTGAGCGGAGATCTTTCTAAAAGAAATCAATACTATCTTCCCCCCAAGAGTTGTGAGAGAAAAGAGCAGAGGGAAAAAAAGGCAAAAGACAGACTAGAGACAGAGGCAGAAGGGGAGAGACCGATAACGATGCCTCTACAGACGGGGCCCTGGGGTGGGGACGGTGGGGACAGAGGGACACAGACCTCTCTGGAAAAGAGCGATTGACGGTGAAGCTCTCCACCTGAGATTTAAAAGAGTAGGACGTTCTCTTGAGCAGAAGAATCCACTTCAAAGCAAGTAAAATGACGCTGAAACGTAAGTGGCTCCATGATTCTGAAGCCCCCACTGTTTCTGGTCAGATATTCTGCTAGGAACCTTACAACCCCCAGCCCAACTCCACAGTCCCCACTGTGCATGCACACACACACACACACACACACACACACACACGCCTCCCAGTACAGGCTGGCCAGGGCCCCAGCACCTGGATTCAGAGGCAGGAGGCGGCCGCGGTGAGGCCCTTACCTTCAGCAGCACCACGTCCACGGTCCTGTCCACCTTGGAGATGTCACACAGGCTGTAGCGCCTCTTGTGCCGCTCATACATGTTGTCCAAAGGCAGAAGAGAGGACACAAGATGCAGGGGCGGGACCCACGGTAACCTGGAGGGTCAGGGTGCTCCCGCAAGCCCCCAGGTCTGAACCTCTTGCGCGGAGCCGGAGGGGTTTCTGCCCTCTGGACTCCTCTATGAAGAAAACCTCAAAAGGGTCAGACCACACAGGACCCCAAGTCCCGCACCGGCCGGAGAACTTCCTGGCAGTGCCTGAGCCCCGGGATGATGCACGCACAACTCACAGTGTCCACAGCAATCGCCCCTGAATGCTATACTTTAGTCAGATCTCGACGGAGAGAGACGCACAGACCGTTTCCATCACGGATGATAACTCCAGGGAAAAAATGAAGGCTTAACGGGCTACGCATGCCGGCAGACGCACGTGGCGGGGAACAGCCCAGAGCAGGCAAGAAAAAATCCAGTATGTACCTTGTCGGGAAAAGACAAGCAGAGAAGAAGGGAAGACAGCTCTACTTCGCAGGGATGGCAGGACAAAATTTTCTCATGAAAACCTCTTCTTGCTTAAAAAAACAAAAGCAAGGAAAAGCAGTATTTCCTTCATAGGAAAAAAAAGAAGCAAGCGAACTGAAATTCTGAGATTCTGTTCAGAGAAAGAGTCTCTCTCTAGTCAGCCTCTTGATCGCCAGGCAGTAGGGCTTGGCTCTGATTTCAGCTGAAAAGTCTAAATGACAGCGGAGTGAAAGCAGGCAGGGAGAAAAAAAAAAGCCCCCCCCCGCCCCCCCCCGCCGTGCTCCCGCCCTTCTGGGGCGCAGGCCACTCTCCCCTCCCTCCCTCAGGAACGTCACGACTGGCCCTTTCGGCTCAGCACCAGCAGCCTCCGAGGCTTGAAAACCTCAAGTCAGTGCTGGGAACATGATTCATCCTCAGACGCAGAGGAGAAAAACAAGGCTTCCTTTTCCAGCCGGCTTCCTCCTCCTCCTCCTCCTCCTCCTCTCACGCTGCTTCCTATGAAACAGGCTCTGAAGGGCACCCCCAGACGTGCCCCGCGTGAGGTCGGCACGGCATCCTGCGCACCGCAGGCGAGCACGACACGCTTCTCTGTCCCCGGAAGTCAGGGAAGCGGCCAGGACCCCGGGTGCACGCTGCAGCGCCCTGCCAGGCGCAAACCAGTGATTTACCGTGAGAAAAATGCTAGCCCAAGACTTCAGGGACATGTCTCCAGGATCCACAAGGGCTTACGGAAGTGGCCGGCAAGGCTTAGAGATCAAGAGGTCAGTTAGGTTTTTCTTTTCTTTTTTTTTCTGCAGAGAGGAAGGGAGTGATGGGGTGGGTGGGTAGGAGGGGTGCTTGAAGTCCAGTGGAGAGGAGGAGAAGGGACCGGTGCACGGGCACGCGTGTCAGCCGTACTGGCGGGGCCGAGGGGAGTCCCTTGAGGGCCTTCTCCCCCTCTCGCGACCGGCCTGAGGGGGCCCATCACTCCACACGCCTGCCCTCCGGCCCTACCCTAGCCACGATCATCAGAGGCGGGCCTGCTCCAGAACTCGTCTTCTCGCTGGTGTCAGAAACGATCTGGGAGGGAAAGGAGGAGAAAGAACTGGGGAGGACACGGCGGG
>SJYC01149360.1:0-12465 GCA_006408675.1 Madoqua kirkii | reverse complement strand
CCTCCAATTTAAAAAAATAAATTAAAAAAATTTAAGTCATGAAATACACATTTCAAGCAAGGAGCTGAGAAGAAAGTTCATTTTACATATCAGAAACAGAGTGACATAAAGTAAGTTACCGAAATCAACATCTCAGGTATTATACTGCTATGTGCACATTTTTTGTTAAAAGAAACTACTGTACCTAAGAAGCAGAATACAATACCATTTTTATTTTGAAGAATTAAAGGTTATACATTTAAGCTGATTGCTTTTTAAAAAATTAATGTATTTTAATTGGAGGATAATTACAATACTGTGGGTTTTGCCATCCATCAACATGAATCAGCCAGGCATGCACATAATTGCTTTTTAAATGAGTTTGGCTGACATTTAAAACAATGTGAAATACAGTCACTAAATTTAGTTTTACTATTTTATTTCTTGGTAAATGCAATATTCAAAGTTTTCTCTTGTATTCCACATGCCTACTGGAGAAAAAAATGGAAACCCACTCCTGTATTCTTGCCTGGGAAATCCCATGGACAGAGGAGTGTGGTGGGCTACAGTCCATGGGGTCACAAAGAGTCGGACATGACTGATGAACACTTTTCCACATGCTTATACAGTTTTTATAAATAGATTGTTTACTTGACCTAAAGGGATTCAAAAGTAATTCTTATGCTCTTCAATTTATTCTGATTTATATTGAGAGAGTCTCTATGTTTAATGAAATTTTTAATGAAGTTACATTTAATTTCAGATACATTAAGGGAATATCTTAAGATTGGAAACAAAATTCATCATTTAAAAAAATTAGATCATGGCATTCAGTCCCATTCAGTTCAGTTCAGTCGTGTACGACTCTTTACAACACCATGAAGTGCAGCACACCAGGCCTCCCTGTCCATCACCAACTCGTGGACTTCACTCAAACTCATGTCCATCGAGTCGGTGATGCCATCCAGCCATCCTACCCTCTGTCGGCCCCTTCTCCTCCTGCCCCCAATCCCTCCCAGCATCAGAGTCTTTTCCAATGAGTCAACTCTTTGCATGAGGTGGCCAAAGTACTGGAGTTTCAGCTTTAGCATTAGTCCTGCCAAGAACACCCAGGACTGATCTCCTTCAGAATGGACTGGTTGGATCTCCTTGCAGTCCAAGGGACTCTCAAGAGTCTTCTCTGATACCACAGTTCAAAACCATCAATTCTTTGGCCCTCAGCTTTCTTCACAGTCCAACTCTCAAATCCATACGTGACCACTGGAAAAACCATAGCCTTGACTAGACGGACCTTTGTTGGCAAAGTAATGCCTCTGCTTTTCAATACGCTGTCTAGGTTTGTCATAACTTTCATTCCAAGGAGTAAGCGTCTTTTAATTTCATGGCTACAGTCACCATCTGCAGAGATTTTGGAGCCCCCAAAATAAAGTCTGCCACTGTTTCCACTGTTTCCCCATCTATTTGCCATGAAGTTATGGGACCAGATGCCAGGACCTTTATTTTCTGAATGTTGAGCTTTAAGCCAACTTTTTCACTCTCCTCTTTCATCAGGAGACTCTTTAGTTCTTCACTTTCTGCCATTAAGGGTGGTGCCATCTGCATATCTGAAGTTATTGATATTTCTCCTGGCAATCTTGATTACAGCTTGTGCTTCATCCAGCCCAGTGTTTCTCATGACGTACTCTGCATATAAGTTAAATAAGCAGGGTGACAATTAACAGCCTTGATGTATTCCTTTCCCTATTTGGAACCAGTCTGTTGTTCCATGTCCAGTACTAACTGTTGCTTCCTGACCTGCATTCAGGTTTCTCAAGAGGCAGGTCAGATGGTCTGGTATTCCCATCTCTTTCAGAATTTTCCACAGTTTATTGTGGTCCACACAGTCAAAGACTTTGGCATAGTCAATAAAGCAGAAATAGATGTTTTTCTGGAAATTTCTTGCTTTTTTGATGATCCAGTGGATGGTGACAATTTGATCTCTGGTTCCTCTGCCTTTTCGAAATCCAGCTTGAACATCTGGAAGTTCACAGTTTATGTATTGTTGAAGCCTGACTTGGAGAATTTTTTAGCATTACTTTACTAGCATGTGACGTGAGTGCAACTGTGCAGTGGTTTGAGCATACTTTGTCATTGCCTTTCTTTGGGATTGGAATGAAAGCTGATCTTCTCAAGTCTGTCGCCACAGCTGAGTTTTCAAAAATTGCTGGCATATTGAATACAGCACTTTCACAGCATTATATTTTAGGATATGAAATAGCTCAACCGGAATTTTATCACCTTCACTAGCTTTGTTCCTAGTGATGCTTCCTAAGGCCTACTTGACTTCGCAATCCAGGATGTCTGGCTGTAGGTGAGTGATCACACTATCATGATTATCTGGGTCGTGAAGATCTTTTTTGTACAGTTCTTCTGTGCATTCTTGCCACCTCTTCTTAATATCTTCCACTTTTGTTAGGTCCGTACCGCTTCTGTCTTTTATTGAGCCCGTCTTTGCATGAACTTCTCTCTTGGTATCTCTTAATTTTTTTTGAAGACATCTCTAGTCATTCGCATTCTGTTGTTTTCCTCTATTTCTTTGCACTGATCACTGAGAAAGACTTTCTTATCTTGGTATTCTTTGGAAATCTGTATTCAAATGTGTATATGTTTCCTTTTATCCTTTGATTTTTGCCTCTCTTCTTTTCACAGCTATTTGTAAGTCCTCCTCAGATAGCCATTTTGCTTTTTTGCATTTCTTTTTCTTGGGGATGGTCTTGATCCCTGTGTCCTGTACAATGTCACGAACCTCCATCATAGTCAGAGAAGTAAGTCAGAGAAAGACAAATATCAAATCATATTGCTTATATGTGGAGTCTAGAGATAATGATACAAATGAACTTATTTATAAAACAGGAACAAACTCACAGAGAATGAACTTATGATTACTAGGAGGGAAAGATAGGGGGAGGGATAGACTGAGAGTTTGATATTGACACATACACAGATATTTAAGATAGATAAATAAGGAGGACTTACTGTATAGCAGAAAGAATTCTGCTCAATATTCTGTAATAATCTAAATGAGAAGAAGAATTTGAAAAATAATATATACACACACATGTATAGCTGAATATCTTTCTGTATACCCTAAACTAACTCACTTGTTAATAATGATACTCCAATGTAAAATTAAAACAAATTTAAAAGATACGCTTTGGAGGTGCATTTGTTAAAATGTTTAGCTTTCTGTGCCTCAGTTTCATAATTTTAAAAATGGAGTTACTATCTGCCTTATGGTAGGCTACAGTAAGGATTAAATTATATGTGGCATGTACAATATTCAGCATACTTAACAAATGTTAGCTTTTCCTCTTATGGAAAAAGTACTGGGTAGAAAAGAATAGATCCATACTTTGGTTTAGTTCAGCTATTAACTGAAGATATGGCCTCAGTTGGGAAGGGATGTGATTATAAATCACAGACTATTAGAGCTGTATGGGACCTTTGGGATTATTGATGTCATCCTACCAATATGGAAAGAATAGGCAGCACAGGAAAGTAAAATCATATCCTGTAGGAAATTCTTGGCACTGAATAGGGGGTCTAACAAGGCTGTCCCTGTTATGAAACTCCAGTGATTCTAAGTATTCTATAATGTTGCTGACAATTTTTCTATATAAGGGCTCTCTGGGGTCTTTCTTAGTAATTGGGTCATTTTATTTCTGTTCTAACTTGACCTGAGTTCACAGGTTTCTCAGAAAAAGCCATAAAATCATATGTCAAATCAAAATTTACTTTCTTTTCTTTTGCTGCACAATTGTGCATTTTCAATGACTCAGCCCACTGAGAAACGTTCTACTTTCGACTTCCCCTTGAGGTACTGATTTCTGCCTGGGCCGCTTGAAAATCTCCAACCAAATGTAGTGATCAGTCTTAATATTAAAAAGTAGAACAACAAAACATCATGCTCCTTTTATCAAGTAATAGGAAGTAAGCAGCATCACTGCTGAAGTCATCTTTCCATTTAAAAATTTTTATTAAGGAAAAAATAAAACATTTTCAGAAGAAGATAAAAAACTATAAATGCTTTCATGTACTTTCAACTTAGATTCAATTTCTACCATGGGTAAATAACATCGAGGAAGGTGGAATCATTTTAAATTAAAAGATACTTAACAAGGTGTTGCAGTTTCAGAAATAGTGGAGACTCTGGGTGGATCAAACTGTTTCTCAGATGACAATTGTAAAATCTGGACTACACACACACACACACACACACAAACTGGAGAGTGACCAAAATCAAAACTACAGGAAAGAAGAATTTCCATGAGTATGATTTGAAGGTCTTCAGGCTTCTGCCTACACAGCTATACAGCAGCAGAAAGCCACCGTCTTACTAATCTGAGCTATCAGATGCAGTTTGGGGCTGGCAAAGCTGAAAGTTAGAGGAATTATCCTGGAAGGGAGGGATCTGCACAAGGTGAAATTCTTGAGCATATACATAGAAAATCTGCCAAAAACTTTGGGTGGCCGCTAAACTATACATGGCCAGGGAAGACCTGAAGAGGTCATGAAATATACAGTAGCTGAGAGCTGAATAAACTGAGTGGGGAGATCATTTGCTATCTACCACAAGGAAGACAGAGTCCTGAGTCTGAGTCAAGCCAAAGTAACTAACTGCCTTCTAAAATAAGACTTACTCTTCAGAAGAACATAACATAATCCAGATACCCAACCTGTATAATTCAAGGTCTAGTTGCCAATCAGAAAAGCCCCTGGATGTACAAAAAAACAAACCCACAAAAAAATCCATACGCAATAAGTGAGAATAAGGAAGAAATTTTAGAAGACTTTAAGGAAGAAAAAAAGAAAACCTCTCCAGTCCTAGTATCTGTCCTACCTGCCTAGACTTGAGGCATCTCTAGTAATTCCAGGCTCTAATTTACTCTCTGTAGAAATTATGCATTATGGATCGTCCCTTGTAGCTCAGTCAGTAAAGAATCTGCCTGCAATGCAGGAGATCCAGGTTCTACTTCTGAGTTGGGAAGATCCTCTGGAGAAGGAAATGACAACCTACTCCAGTTTTGTTGCCTGGAGAGTCCCATGGACAGAAGAGCCTGGCAGGTTATAGTCCATGGGGTCTCAAGAGCCGGACACAACCTAGTGATTAAACCACCACAGGCATTATGGAAGCACAGTCAATAATATCCAATATAGTGTCACCTCTTCCAGTTGATGCAGGTTTGATCTCAGTGGGATAGTAGGTAAGATGATGGTATTGATTATGTGGTGGTGTTAACAATGTTGGTGATACTGGTGGCAGACAGAACTGAAATTCTCATTGAACATCAGGATGTAAGAGGAAAATATTCTAAATCTTTGTTGTTGTTTAGTCACTAAGCTGTGTCAGGGTCCTTTGTAGCTATTTAATCTTCATTGAATATCATTTAAATGAACCCCAGACCCTGATTGGGTTTTTCCAATTTTTATCTTGGTAATAAGAGTGACTATCCTGCTTACTCCATAAAGCAGTTATGAGAAAACAAATGAAATAATGACAACAATAGCTTACATTTATTGAGGAATTAACATTTTCCAGGCATGGTTCTAAGTTCTTTCTTTTTATGTATTAATCTATCTACTACTAATAACAATTGAGGTAGGTAGCATTTTGACTAGTCTCATTTCATAGATAAGGAGAGAGAGATTAAACAACTCGCCAAGTTAATAACATTTAGAGGTGGGAGTCTGTCAGGGAAGATGTGTGGATCAAGTATTCTCAGCACTCTTGCCTCTGTTAAGATTTTAAACTGATGACCACTACGGACAGCAATTTGGAAACAGTCTTACAATTAGATGCTCACTGTTACGAACAGGTTATTTCACTCCTGATATTCACTAAGAGAAACTCTTGTACATGTACAATAGGAGACATAGAAAAAAATGTTCAAGGAAACATTATTTGCCATAGGAAAATAAACCTAATTGTCCATCAATAAGTGAATGGATATATCAACTTAGATGCTCCACAACAATTAAGTGCATGTGTATAAATATAAATAGATCTAGAATTTTGCTCTCCATCATGGTAGCTAACTAGCCACATAAAGCTAATAAGCACTTGAAATATGGCTAAAGATATATACTAGAAGAATAATATTTTGGACATATTTAGTTAAATAAAATATGTACTAAATTTAATTTTGTTTCTTTTTGCTTTTAGGTGTGGCTATTAGAAAATTTTAAATTAGTATGTGATTCAGTTACATTTTTATGGGACAGCACTGATCTAGAAAATATAATTTGAGTTAAAATAAGCTATGGAAAAATTTGTAAGCACCACAAAACATATAAAACAATATTGTCTACTATTTATAGAGCATATATATGCAATTAAAATACAAAAATGTAGATTGAAATGGTACCCACCAAATTCATAATAATGCCAACCCATGGAGAATAGATAGGGGATGGAACCTGGAGAGCAAAACAAAGGGAACCTGAATTGTATTTGTAATATTCCAAATACTTTAGATAAACAATGTATCTAAAGCCAAAAGGACTAAATAGTAATATTTGATTGTTCTTGAGAGTAGGATATTTTTACATTTTGGTATTTTAACATTTCAAAAATGAAACAGAGCCAAAAAAATTGAATGTATCAATAAGGTCACACATACAGCACACATTCATTTACACTTTTAACAATTCTCCATCATTAGGTGCCATATTTAACCAGAGGTTCTGGCAAAGATAAGGTCGAATGAGGATATTAAGGAGAGAGGTTAAGTCCACATGCTATCATAATTGTGTATATGAGTATTCATAAAAGCCAATGATTTTTGTTGGCTACAAGAGTAATATGTGCCCATTGCAAAAAATTTGGAATTTAGGAAAAGTATAAAAAGAACAAACAACATTTTACCACAATCCCATCACTAATAGAAAGTCACTGGATATTTTGGTTTATTTTCTTTCAGTCTTTTTGAATATTTGGCTTTTTACTTTTGCTAATATCTGGCAGATATTTTGAAACAAACTCCTGAATGAAATATGATTGCTTTGTCTTTGATCAAAATAATCTTTGCCTTGGGGCTCCAGATTTGGCTTCTGATATTTTTTAAAAAATAAAAACAAAAAACCAATGGCTAATACTAAAGGCTGTACCCAGCACACTAAGCATGTTACATGCATTATATAATTTAAACCACTTTCCAATGTAGGAACCACTATAATTCCTATTTTGTACAGAGAAAAATGAGGCATAGAGAGGCTTCCTAAGCCTCTAAGAAGGCTCTTGGATGAGGTGAAGTTTCAGATTCAAATGCACAAAGTTTGATAAATTTATCTCTGTCTCTGTGACATGCCCTCTAAGAGTCTTTGGGTGTATAGTGAATTTAGGGGTGTGTGTGGGTGTGTGTGTGTGTGTGTGTGTGTGTGTGTGGTAGTGATGGGGCAGTGGCATAGAACATATTCTGTGGCCAATACCTGAACCCTACACTTCATTACACTAACCTCAGACTAAAAGCTGTATCTGGCCCATTCTAGGGAGATTCAAATTTCAGATAAGCAGTGACAATGTCCTCTTGAGGTTAGGCAGTGAGTCAATCCTCAAATACACTTTGTGTTGTTTTAGGTTCAGAGATCTTCTCTGTAGCCATTGACCCATTCCTTAACAACCCTCAGCAGGCTGCAATTGGAACAAAGAACCTCAGAGTTCCATAGTTACCAGTGTCAGAGCTGACATACTGCTTCCTGTATCTGGACACATAAACAGGCATAAGTGACTCAGGTAAACTTTGTTCATGAAAGCTGTTGTTGTTTAGTCGCCAAGTCATGTCTGACTCTCTGCGACCATGGGCTGCAGCACACCAAGCTTCCCTGCCCTTCACTGTCTCTCAGAATTTGCTCAAATTCATGCTCATTGACTTGGTGATGCCATCCAACCATCTTATCCTCTGTTGCCCCCTTCTCCTCCTGCCCTCAATCTTTCCCAGCATCAGGGTCTTTTCCAGTGAGTCAGCTCTTTACATCAGGTGGCCAAAGCTTTGGAGCTTCAGCATCAGTCCTTCCAATGAATTTCCTTTAGGATTGTTAATGAAAAGATAATTTTATCTCACATTAACATTTGTTGAGTCTTTATATTTCGCCCTGGACTAAGTACTTTACATGTTTTGCAATGCGTTATTTCATTTAATCTTTGGAACAACCCTATAATGAAGATTCTAATATGATTCTCAATTCACTGATAGAGAAACTGAGGCTTACAGAGGCTGAGGATGTTACTGAGGATATAGAGATAACAATGGTGGAGCTGTTCACACTTCCAATCTGAGAACTACAAGCATCAGAGGCCATACTATTCCTCTATCTTTTACTACCCACACCCCTAGCATATAGAGCCATCTTATTTCCCTTTGCTAAGCAGTGTACTGTGACAATGTTTGAAGCCAGTAAAAGAAATGTGTTTGATATAGAATCCCCCAGACACTGGTATAGCCAATCAGATGGTTCTCATCTTTTCCAAACACATCTCTTCCTTCAGTTTCCCCCACCAGACCTGCCAAGTTTGGGATGGGTATCTGTTATCAACTCCTGGGCCTATCTAGTTGGTACCCGGAATGGTCCAGAACCCAGAGAAGCAGATTTTAAATGACTTGTTTTTGTGTTGCACATTGCAGCCTAGAAGAAACTGGATGGTCACCAGCTTATAAAAATAAGGAAATGAGAACCATGCTTAAGAGGAATGGGGCCTGCCAGTGAGCAGAGACAGGGATTAAACTTTCAAAATATGATGGGCGATGGGGGTGGGGCAGGAGATGGGTAGGCAGAAAGGTGAATCAGAGTTTGAAAGCAGCCTTAGCCAAAGAACTGACCGACAGACAGGCCCTGGGCACTTAATGAACTCTAGTAACTTCGTAAAAGAGTGGAAGATACCCTCAAGGTAATTTATCTTCAATTCTTGTCCATTGGAGACTGAGGAGCAGTCATCACTGGGGGCCTTCAGAGTTGAGACAATGTGCTGATTGGGGAAGACCAAAGGCAGGATGAAGTCAAATGTACCTGCTGCTGGGACCCAGTCAGCTCCTTGGCCTTAAAGCAGCACTCAACCCAGTAGCCTCCCACTGTCTTGTTAATATGTGTCCCAGTAATCACTATCCCAGGTTCGACTAAAGGCCTGAGTCTTTATAATATTGCTTATACATGGTGAGTGTCAGATAGCAAGAGAACACCACTGTCCTTCATGAGATGAAGAACAGTCTCTGAGGTCAGGAAACTAATTAATTAATGGGGGATGGGGGTGGGTTCCAAGCCTGTATCTGAGAACTTGATTATTGAATCAGAGATAAAATGTGCACAGAAAAAAGAGTAAAATTAAAAAATGAAGGGAAGGACTCCTACTTTTCCCACTGTTTGTCCTTTAACCCAGAACAAGGAATAGGAATTAAGCTTCAGCAGTATGTATCTGCATCAGTTCTCTCTCTCTCTTACCAGGGGTTGTATAACAGGAAGAAGAATTGTGTATTTTAAGAGCAATGCAGCCAATGCCCCAATATTTGGCTGAAAGAAGAGAAAAATGGCAAGGCAAGGAGGAAAATAAAGAACTGGAAAGTAATGTCCTAAAATTTCCTCTGCATATGATTTCCCAGACTCTAAGAGCAACATTTGTCTCTGTACTCTATGTGCAGGCTTAAAGTGAGTCTCCATAGTATCTAAACATCATAAAAAGCTGTTTTCATTATTCCCACCCTTCCTAGGAGGGGATTAAGTCACTGATCTGAGACAGCCCTGCCAATTACTCTGACCTCTTTCTTGACAGGAGCTGTTGACACTTGCTTTGGTTCCTCCTTCTACAGGAAATGAGCTTCCCTTGTGGTTCAGCTGGTAAAGAATCTGCCTGCAGTGCAGGAGACCTGGGTTTGATCCCTGGGTTGGGAAGATCCCCTGGAGGAGGGAAAGGCAACCCACTCCAGTATTCTGGCCTGGAGAGTTCCATGGACTCTACAGTCCATGGAGTTGCAAATAGTTGGACACAACTGAGCGACTTTCACTTTTCCACAGGAAAGAGGCACTATATCTGTATCTCAGTGCAAGACTGTCACTGGCAAGACCTCCAAGAATAGAAAACAAAACAACTAATGACATGAAGGGGATATAAAACTCATAAAATGAGACTATTGCCTGAATCGAGAATTGACTCAGAGTACCAGTCGCTCTCTCCAGTGACAACACGAATTCCCCAGTCATCAGGTAATGACTAAAGGGAGGTGTATGTTTCTGGGCTGCTAAGGCACGCCCTCTCTGTACATTTCTGAAGAATTCATGGACCTACTTCATCCTGATCAAGTGACTTTGGAGAAGAGAAAAGTGGTGACCTCTTACGGAAGCTTAAGGCTGGTTCCTACTCAAAGTGTTTTCTTGTAGAGAAAAACAGTATTGAATCAACTGGACTTCCCACTCGTAGTCTGCTGTTTCAGGAGGGATGTTTTGTGGCCCTTCCTTTGTGGCTGGGTGCTTGGCATTGTCACTCTTCCCAAACATCTCTGTAAGCAAACACTCCTTTGGGGTTTCAGTACACTTGGTCCTCTGCTTTCTTTAATAAAATGCATCCTTGGAATTCATCGAATCTGCTCATTTACTTATTGGCTTAAATATATAGAGAAAGAAATTTCTATTAGATACATAGTTTCTGCATTCATCCATTCTACCTGCATACTATTACAAACATGTTCTTTGGGGGCACTTACATAGTTATGGAAAAATCTTGCCCTTAACGTCAAACCTTTATTAAGCACCAGAGAAGTTTCTCAAAGCTGAAACGGATAAGATGAAGAATGTGGATAAGAAGTAGGCTCTGGATTCAGACAAACTGAGGTCCACTCTTTGCTCTGTCACTTAAATTGCTGTTAATTTCAGGCAAGTTACCTCACCTCTCTGATTTTTTCTTTAAAAGTGAGCATGACAAATAACTATAAACAAGGGTTGCTGTGAGGCTTATGCTATGAGCCTGGTTCATAATAAGAGTGCAATATTATCATTAAAAAATGAAACGTGGACCCTAATTTTGTGGAGTTCATGGTATAAGGGAAAGAAAATATTTAAAGAGATAAATAACACATCTGGACAAAACTGCTATACTTGACATGCTTTAAAAAAAAAAAAAAAGTAAAGCACAGACAAGATAGCCATTCATTTTTGTCAGAAAGGACCCTGAGTCTCAGAGAGGAAGTCCTCTTGGATCTCACTTGGCTGATAAGTGAAGAAGGGGGTTCTAGACAGGGGAAACACAAGAGACAGAAAGCCATGAAGCACAAGAGAATGCAACCATATGGAGCTGATAACCCTGTCCACATGAAGGAATGCTAGGCTTTCTGAACTTTGTGAACAATTGACTCTCATTAATTTATAGGAGTAAAAGTGTACATTTTTCTTTAGCCTGATGACCAGTCTACTACAGAAGATGACTTGGCCAGAAAGGGAAGGATGGAGACACTGTGGAAGAACTAAGATGATGACTCATCTACCTTTGGTCCAGTCAGTCAAAATCCAATCAGATTTTGTTCCTGACTTATTGACTTTTCATTCAAGAGCGCTGCATTCTAATTGTGTGCTGTCATTCACTAAGTCAGAAAAGGCAAGAACCATGAAAAGAGGCTTCCCGGTCATAGCTGCTTTAAATTTGTTCATTAACCAGCTCATCTGTTCATAGAACATCTTATTTGTCACACCACTCCTTTCAGTTTGTTGTTTGTTCAGCCTGATTATCCCAAAGGTCAGGGCTGAATTGCTATTGAACATGGCCTGGATTAAACATGTTTCCAATGTCCAACTGACTTTTTTTTTTCTTTACATTTACATGCAATTGTACACTAAAAACTTACAAAACCTTCTAGGTTTTCAAAGAAGTCAAAGAAATAGGGAGACTTGCAGTAAAAGTCAGAAGAGCTTTCTCTTTCTGCAGTGCAGGAGAAAAACTCAGTCCTTGAGAGGATGGGAGAATCCAGTTTAACAAATGATTTAATTAAAGCATACACAGAAATCCAGAAGTTTCCAATGAAAAATGGTGACTGGGCCAAGGTTTTATACATTTTCTCAATGCTGTTCAACAAGTTCTTGCCTCCATATTGCTAAATGTCCTTCTTAAAATTTTTCTAGTTCTTTTGGGAATAATCTATATATTATTAGTTTGTTTCCATGGTGGTCAGGAAAATTAACCTTATGACTTTGATTCTTTATTGTTTATTGGAAACTATTCTATTTTCCAGCATACGGTCATTTTGGTAAAATTTCCATGTGTATTTGAAAATACTGAACATTCTGTAGTTATTCTATGCATGACTGTGGAGTTGTTTATTTCTCCATTTAATTCTGTTAATCTTAAAAATAAGGCTATTTTACTAGTTGGATGTAAATTTAGGTTATACATCTTCCCTTTAAATTATTTTATTAAAATAAATGTCCTTCTATTGCTATTAATATAAAACAATACAATAATTATCTCTAACA